>PVJN01013395.1:0-48875 GCA_004026805.1 Lasiurus borealis | reverse complement strand
TCAAAGGAAGAAAAATACCACATGAACTCACTCATTTATGGAAAATAAAGAATATTATAAATTGATGAACTAAAAGATACAGAGGCAGTAAAGCATCAAACAGACTGTCAAATTACAATGGAAAGGTTAGGGAGAGGTAGGATAGATAAGAGATCAACAGAAGGACTTATATGCATGCATATAAGTATAACCAATGGACGCAAGACTCTGAGGGGTGAGGGCATGTATGGGAGTAAGGAGGGGGGAGCAATGGGAAGATATGTATACATGTAATACATTAATAAAAAAAATGGAAAAGAAGAAAATCCTACAGATCCATCTATTTATTATCTATTTTGTAATGTTCCCATTTTGATATTATTTGTAAGTTTTGTTGGGAGTTGAAGAAGCAAATTTCTACTTATTTTGATCTTCCACATTCATCAGTAAAGTAATAACTGGCATTGGTTCTGGTTCACATCACTTTATCTTTGATACATAATCTCTGTAGTCTGACCTATAGAGTCAATGCATACAAATGTAAACTATAAAATTATGTGTATTTTTATGCCCCCAATTTATTCCTCACTGGTGTTCTTTGTGATTATATTGTCAGAAATTCATTATAGAGCCTCATCATTGGGAAAATTGTGCTGCAAATATATATATTTGTTTCTAAAGCAATAAGTATTCTTGTTTCCAAGGGAACAAATTCTACGCTAGTCTTTTCAGGTTTTGCCTTCCCCCACCCCCAATTTCTTCACAATGCTATATTTAGAGCCAAATTCATTAGCTCCAGGCTTCACTTGCTTCTCTGGGTATACTTCTTCACAGTACAATCCCCAGGCAAAATGACAAAAAAGCACATTCGCAAAGGAATAAATTAGTGTTCGTGTCGGTGCTTGGTCCTTGTTCTCAAAGAAGCTGAAAATTCTTCTATTTTATCAACAGAATGTGTTTTAAAAGAATATATTACCAGCTTGTATCACCTGCTAAGGCAGTGGAGTGTAGAGTTAATACTCATAGGAACATATTCTAAAGAAATATATAGTTATCTGTGCTTCCTTCCAAGCAAGGAAAAAGTGAGACTGGCTCAAATCTTATGTCTTACTTTTTCACCTTCTTTTGTTTTCTTTTTGTATCTTTTGCCTACCTTCAACCATTTTGTCCATCCACACCCCCTCACCTCTGGTCACCACCAGCCTGTTCTCTGTAAGTATGAGGTTTTTGTTCTCCATGTATTAATTATTAGTTACACCAACAAGATGATACAGTGCAAAGAAAGGAAGAACTTGTAGCAGGTGCCACACCATAGCAGCAACAGTCACAACATCTGGAAGTTGTAAAGAGCCACAGCTGGTATCTCTAAAATTCACCTTTTGAAATTTAATTCTGAGGAGTTTGTTTCTGAATGTAAGTTCTGGTCAAAGTTGTAAAAGTGCCAAACTCAAGGGTAGTTGGCATCTATCCTAATAGGTAAAAAAATTTCTGTTATATAGATGCACAGGGTATGTTATTGAAAACCTTTAAGGCAATACTTGTGTTCTTTTAAATTATTTTTTTCTCTGAATCTTAAAATCTATGTTTATATTTTAAGTGGATTGCGTTTGTTTATGAGGGTGATATTATTGGTTTTACCCGGTCATAGTAACTATATTTCTGTGTAATTTTTACTTGGACTTAAAATTGTCTCACTCTACATCTGTTTGGCCATAGCAATTCCAATTGATTTCACATGGTAAATAAATATACAGCACATAAGTTAACACTATTTTTTCTAGCACCCACAGTCTATCCAGAGTAATCAATTATGGTATTTGTCTTGCTAAGCTTGGAAATGCTTCAGAATCCTTTTCAAACAATGTTTCAGCTAACCACTAATAATATATCAGAGTTGGCATTTCTATAAAATATATTTGTCATTCCAGAGAAAGGCCATATCCCTAAGAAATAAGCCGTAAGTAAAAAAGATCTCTGGGCCTGGCCACAGTGGCTCAATCGTTGAGCATCGACTTATGAATCAGAAGGTCATAGTTCTATTTCTGGTCAGGGCACTTGGCCAGGTTGCAGGCTTGCTCCCCAGTGTGGGGTATGTACCAGGAGAATCAGGTAAATACATTAATTTCTCAGGAATTGATAATTCTGGTTTAAATTCGGAGTAAATGTTGGGTGGAAGTGAAAATAAAAAACACTTTGGAGTGTATCTGTAGACCCATCTATTGTCCATTGTGTAGCCCTCGCTGAGATTCCTCTCATTTCAAGATGTTGCCTTTTTGTGACATCATCTGTGTTCCATTGGAGGTAGTGGTCCAAGGGGTAGAGAAAGAGGAAACTTGTTTTTTGTTTTGTTTTCCTACAACATCGAGGGAGGAGCTCCTCCTTTTAACCCGGTGGTCCTCATGTCTTGGTCTCAGGAAACTTGGTGGTCTTAAACATTTTGAGGGTCTCCCAAAGAGTCTATAGGTTATATCTATCAATATTTACCATGTTAAAAATTAAAACAAATAAAGTAGCTATTGAAAATGACTATAGTAAAAGCCTGTTAACATATATATATATATTTTTCGTTAAATTAATCCAGAACAAAAATTTTTTAGTGAGAAGACTGGCATTGTTTCAGGTTTTTGCAAATCTTTTTAAGAATAGGTTTGTCAAAAGGAAACACAGAGAACTTTCCTTGATATGAATATTTTATTCAGCAAGAAAGAAACTATTCACGAACAAAACAAAGAGACTTCAAAACTAAAAGTGGTAGAAGCTGGGCTTTCAGTAGTTAAGTCTTAGCTTAGAAAGCATGAATGCAGAAGTACATTGCTTCTATTGTGATTGTTACAGCAGTGGCGCTGTATAAACTGAATTGTTTGTAAATACCCGTACTTGATTGGCAAGGAAGGTATAAGGTCATGCTAATATGGAGAAAGCTTAAGTTTTGTTTAAGGACAGAGCATTTCATGGAAATCAGGACGCTTTTAAAATGTAATTATGTGTCTCTAAGTGTTTGGTTTAGGGGCACAAATTATGCGTTGCCTCTTGATTTTTTCCCCTCCACAGGCTTAATAGAATAGAGTTACCTTCTTGCTTCAACTTATTATGATATCACACATAATGTAGTCTCTGGAAAACTTCACTGTATGTACTCAGGAGAAAATAAGTGTGAAAAAGGCAAATAATGTCTTAGTACTATTTTAAAAATAGTTTTGATCTCACAGCTCCCCTTGGAAGATTTTGGGGAGGTTTCTGACTGACACTTTCAGAACCTCTTCCTTAACCCATTCTGGGATGTCTGCTGTAAAATGAATGCAGAAAGTCTCTTCCTAGGACTCTCCTCAGCATTGCATCATTCAAAAAGTATCCATTTTGTGGAAATAATATGTATCAAACAAATGTTCCAGTCAATTAAATGCTTATTAAATATATTTTATAACATTTGCAATAAATACATTCATAATTGAAAGAAAGTACATGCCAGAATTATTGATACAGAAATCATTATTGTATCATGGATAAACAAAATAATTAAATGCCGAGAAATAGAAGTAAGAATAGAAAGTGCACATCTGGCCTGGCCACTGTTGCTTAGTGATTGAGCACCAACCTACGAACCAGGAGTTCAGGGTTTTATTCCTGTTCAGGGCATATGCCCTGGTTGTGGCTCAATCCCCTCAATTTCCAGTGTGGGGAGTGCAGGAGGCAGCTGATCAATGTTTCTTTCTCATCATTGATGTTTCGATCTCTCTCTCCTTCTCCTTTCCTCTCTGAAATCAATAAAAAGAATCTCTCTCTCTCCCCCTAAAAAAAAGTGCAGATTTGGGGACAAAATAACTGCAGATATTTAGACCACATTGCCTTATAAAGTTGGCTCGTTCATTTACTTAATAAATGTTTATTGAGCACCTGTCTAGGCATTGGGGGTGCATGAATGGCCAAGACAGCCCTAGTTTTTACCCTCATTGAACTTACATTCTTTATCTGGCACCCCAAAGATGGCTTTTAAGCAAAACAAAAACAAACAATCATACAAACAAAAAATAAACCAATACCCCAGTTACAAAGACTACTATTGACCAAAAGATGAAAAGGGACCCTCAGGGGCAGCAAGGAATTTTGCAAATGCGCTAAGTAGTTTTCCCATAGTAAATGGCATAATGGATGTCATAAGACTGTTTCTTATAGCCTCCATTGATAAAAACTGAAGACATGAGAACAAAATGCAACTGAGAATATCACAGAAATGGTTTTTGTGAAGCAAACATTAGAATCCATTTGCTGCCAGTCTTATAAGACTGTGACTCTAGAATGAAATTACTTTTCTTTTTTATAGCCACATTTTCATAGTCCAAGCCCCTATGGTCCATTAGAACTGTAGTACTGCCTCCTGAAAATTAGTCCCAAGGCTCCTCCTGACAGCAGGCGGAACAGGGAGTGTGGAGGAGCATAGCAGATTTGATGGGAAGTAAATGCCTGCTACAGCTGGTTCTTAGAGGGAGTCGTTTTTTAGGTGGAAGATTTTTTTGTTTTCTCAGAACGGGGAAAGGATGGTCTGTATCTGGGGCACATTGTGTTCCCCAAATTTATATGTGGCAGTCTTAATCCCCAGAACCTCAGAATGTGACTGTCCTTGGAGGTAGGGTCTTTAAAGAAGTAGTTAAGATAAAATGAGGTCAGGAGGGTGGACCTTCATCCAGTATAACTGGTGTCCTTATAAGAAAAGGAAATTGGGGGCAAACATATACAGAGACAAGACCACATGAGTGCAGAGAAAAGCTAGCCGTCTACAAGCCAAGGGGAGAGGCCACAAAAGAACCAAGTCTGCCAACACTTTGATCTCAGACCTTTAGCCTCCAGAATTATGAGAAAATAAATACCTGTTTTTTTAAACCACCCAAATCTCTGGTACGGTGTTATGGCAACTCTAGAAAATGAATACATTATGATTATAGAATGAGAGGAAGGAATCATTGAATAAGGTGTAATAAAAGAGGGAGAGGGAGGAGGCAGGGGGAAGGATGGGTATCAGAGGGAGAAAAATCTCAGAAGTGGCAGAAAAGTGTGAGATTAAAATCACAGATGATGTGTGCTGGGCTTAAAAAAAGCACCAAAGATAAATATGTCAGTTTCCTGGAACCTATTTATATTACTTTACAAGACAAAAGATGTTATAAAAATAAAGCTCTTAGAGGTGAAAAGTTTACGGTAGGGGGCCCTAACCACAATCCCATGTATTCTTATTAAGAGAGAGGTAGAAGTAAATTTTGGCACAGACTCAAGGAAAAGAAGGTAATGTGATACGGCCTCAAGTCCAGGGATGCCTGGAGCTACCAGACTTCGGAAGAGGCTGGGGAAAACAAATTTCTGTTCCTGTAAGCCACAAATTAGTGCTGGCTTGTTAAAGCAGCCACAGAAAACTAATAAAGATAGTAAACTTGGATATCAAAGGGGATGTTTTCAGACAGGAGTTACAAAAGGAAGGCTGTTTATGCACTAATTATCTTGGAGGTGTTGGTGATGCTGAATGTGAAGCAATTAGAGACTCTCCAGTTTGTACTGCTTTTTTTTTTTTATTTGGTAGAGAACTCAGAAATTAGATCAAACCCCAAATATAATAGGAAACATCGAGGCTTTTTTCAAATATTTTAATCTTTTACACTGACAAACAGTAAAGCTTAATTTCCTTCTATAAGTACTTAATTATAAATAAGTAAAACAAACAATAAACCAAGGGTCAGAAATGAAATACCCAACTCTGCAAGGTGTGCATAATGTTTCATAAGTTAAGTTAGAGATTTCCTATTGCTTCCCTGAGGCCAAAACAACTTTCATAACAAGATTGCTTCTTGGAAATACTGTAGCAGTACAATGTTCTAGATTAGAAGATACTGCAACATATTAAAGTAATGGATTTTCCTCATAAAAAAATCTATAGTATTGTTATGATTGAACATTGCTCCAGAACTTGGTAAATACATGTTTTTCTAAAATATTATATTTGTTATAATATGTATTCTGGCACATGAGGAAAAATTTGGGTGAATGTTTGTTGTTCACAGAAGAATACATTAGTTTCCCAGTATGAGTTGGTATTCTGTAAAATCCATTCCCAAACTGATTGCTTACTGGAGTTTTTCATCATTATATCCTAGAAGGAGAGGCACATCTGTGCTCCTTGCAATATGAGATACTTATCTTTCACACAAATGATACACACTAGAATAGGTGGAGATATGGGAGAAAAAAAGATTCAGTAGTTCTACTCGGGACCATGATTCTAACACTAAAGGCAGAATTGAGATCCAACTCTATAGCTATACTTTGAAAAGCCCGAATAGCCATATGGAGGCATCACACATTTTACTTCTGTCTATGATAGCTTTCTTTTGGATAATTGGTAGAGAAAAACAACATAAAAAACATATTAAGAAGTCCATAAGGTATTACTAGTTATGTATGGGGCTTGGTTTCAGAAATTTAGTATGTTGCCATCTTAAACAAGTAAATATTCTAAACATAAACACTATGACATCATGTTCTAAATGCATCGAGGCAAATGGCCCCAAACGCAGAGTTCTTAATATCTATGTCAACCTAGGTCTTATCATTTAAGTAATTCCTGTCTCTTTAATCCTCAAATGAAATCAAGCAGATTTAAAAAAAAAAACAACCAAAAACATTTGCCAGCTTTAAAAGTTATTTTTAGAATAAGGTTAGAACCTTGCTTGGAGTTATTGGATATAAAAACCAGAAGCAATTACTGGGTTTTTCATTTTTATGAGTTCTATTTTATTCTTTGTAAAATTTGGCTACATTTAAAAATTTCTATAAAGACTTCTTAGTATGTCATACTCCTTTTATTTTTATTCTAGAGATAGTTTATAGTGTTTACTCAATTACTGCATTATTAGAAGTCCTTATGGTATAATATTTTTGCTCATTATGTGTTTTCAAAAGAGCTCTGGATTGGCATACTAGATTTATTTCTTAATTGTTGTGTGACCTGAGACACTTTGCTAATATTTAAGGTTTCACTTTCTCTTATCTGTTTGAGGTGAAAATTATGTAAAATACAATTTCCATGGTTAGTAGTGCAACGTAGATTTTTAGTTTTACCCGTTCTGGTAATATGAAAGTGAGGAAACTTAAACTAATTTTTTGCTTTCTATTAAAAAATGTTATAATATAAATGTTTTATTTTTTATATATATCAAATTTGGTATTTTGGAGCTCCCTATAATCACAATGATTCAGTCTAGCATCAGCTTGACAACAGGACTCAAATCTTTACTGCTATAGAAACTTGAGGATTTTTGCTTCCAGCAAAGTAGAGGGCTAGCTCACCACTAACAGAAGGAGCTAGATATAATGTTAACAACTTTTAAAAGTTCACAAGAAGGAATTCCTCATTTTCCAAAAATAAAGAAATATCAGGAATCTTGTGTGGTAAGCCAACACTAGATTTGTGGATGGGTGAAGGTATTTTCTGATACAAAAAGACTTGTATTTTCACGGCTCATGTTTCTGTGAAAAGTGATTCCTACGACTGGTCTCTTCAGTGGTATGTTTTCTCAGTGAAAAGACATGCTAAAAAAGGCTTTCACCAGCAAAGATACATGCCGAGTTACTTATTTGTCCTTAGCTTTGACCCCAGGCAAGGCAAAAATAATGTATTTCTTAAGAATTCCTAAATATAACTCTGGCCTCATAAGGAATTGGTACTTGGATTTATATAATCCCAATTTTAGAGATTAAAATAATGCTCAAGGGTGTGTGACAAAAGCAAATAAAACTACTCTAGAAAAACCCATAGTCAACTCAGATCCTTTTACTATTTTCATAAATTTAAATTAACTGGGATCAAAATTCAAAATTACAGAATACTCAAGGGACAAGCCACCATGACTGAGTCTGTATGAACACCAAACAATAGAATTTAAAATGTGGTAACACATCATTGGGAGTTTTTGTTTTGCTTTGTTGGTTTGTTTTATTCATTTTCAAGTATGTTTCTAGTCAAGATAAAAAGCAGGTCCAAGTTGGAAGGGTAAGGTAATGTAACTGATGGATTCTGGAGTACATCAGAAGGGAAGATCAAGAGCAGAGGTTAAGCCTGGCATGGCCCAGTGGTTGAGAGTTGACCTATGAACCAGGAGGTCACGGCTCAATTCCTGGTCAGGACACATGCCTGGGTTTCAGGCTCAATACCTAGTGTGGGGCATGCAGGAGGCCGCTAATCAATGATTCTCTCTCATTATTAATGTTTCTATCTCTCTCCATTTCCCTCTTCTTTCCTCTGGAATCAATAAAAAATATTTTAACAACAAAACAATAAGAAAAAAGAGGAGAGATTAAGGGAAAAGGCCCATTTATCCCCCGAGGAAGGAAAGCTGATGTTGAAATGTTGAATTAGGAATGGACAAGATTGTGACAAATTTGTGGTTCAATTTTTTCATTATAAAAGGAAAACCAAAGAGGTAAGAAGGTAGGCACTGAAATTGGAAGTTGAGGACATGAATAAAACTTTAGATTCTGCATTGAAAAAGAGAGAAAAGAGATCAAGAAAAACAAGGACTGCTGATCAGTGTTGAGAGCCTTAGTGTGGATAACAATGTGAATCATATTTATTTTGTGGGCTGTGGCATTTTCTTTCAGCCATAGAAAGATGGAAAAACTGTAAAAATCACAATTAAAACTAAAGGCACATTTAGAGCACAGGCAAATGAATAATTGGAATCTTACGTCAAGAAAAGGATGAAATTCTATTCAATATTCAAATCTTAAGAAAGAAAGGAATTGTGTATTGGCATTTTGGAAGCTTTCATTGAAGTTGAAATGTTTATAAATTTTAAAGTTTTTGTGCTAGAAAGAGTAAACATTAGCTACATAGAAAATTTCCTTACATAGACAAATACTGGACAAATAACTCTACTGAATTTCTTTACCTCTTTACCTAATTAAGTTGATTGCCAAAATATTGAAATAGCTTTTCCTCTTTCTCTAAATGTGTATAGCAAGGCATATTGAAAATCAACATTAAAACTCCTTCAAATAATATATGCAGAAACTGCATGCTAAGTTTGAAATCTTGACAACCAAAGAACAATGCCTATGTGAATTTTAGGTGGTTTCCTCTGTCATAATTTCAATGCTGCCACTGGAGTCATTTACTGTGCTAGATGTTCCAGTCATTTATTGATCTTGTGGTAGCTAGCATGACAGTTGCCACAAAAGCCTTACCACATTTCTATGCAGAATGCTCTCCACCACAGCACCTGCTGTGAAGAAAATGAGGCATGGATGACAGATCCTTGTTGATTTTACTCCTAGCATGTTCCACATGAACAACAATAACAAAAACAACACAACAAGAAAACAGAAACAAAACTTTGGTTCAGGAGATTCTGAAATAACATAAAATAAGGAAAAATAAGGGGACCTGAAACAATAAAAGGAAAAATGAGTTGAAAAAAGTGAACAAGATAAAACAGTTTTTTAAATATGTAAAATTCAAAGACTGTAAGAAGAAAGAGCCTCTTCAATATGGTTTGGCAAAGGAGTTAGACAGAAGTACCCAGAGAGAAAGGAAGGAAGGAATTGATCTAATACAGTGGCTTTGGCAACTTGCAGCTCTTGGCAAGCAAGTCTCTGGAGGTTCAGGAAAACATTAGGTAATAAAGAGTCCTGTACAACTTAGTAGCTACAATTAGTTTTGGTACTAGGGATTTCATAGGTTGCCAATATTTTCTTTTCTTTTCTTTTCTTTTCTTTTCTTTTCTTTTCTTTTCTTTTCTTTTCTTTTCTTTTCTTTTCTTTTCTTTTCCTTTCCTTTCCTTTCCTTTCTTTTCTTTTCTTTTCTTTCCTTTCCTTTCCTTTTCTTTTCTTTTCTTTTCTTTTCTTTTCTTTTCTTTTCTTTTCTTTTCTTTTCTCTTCTTTTCTCTTCTTTTCTAAATATATATTTTATTGATTTTTTACAGAGAGGAAGAGAGAGGGATAGAGAGTTAGACACATCAATGAGAGAGAGACATTGATCAGCTGCCTCCTGCACGCCCCCTACTGGGGATGTGCCTGCAACCAAGATACATGCCCTTTACCGGAATCAAACCTGGGAACTTTCAGTCCGCAGGCCGATGTTCTTATCCACTGCGCCAATATTTTCTTTGTGTTATTTTAACATTGCAATGTTTGTTTTAAAAGACACGGAGAATTATAATGAGATATATTTCAGGCCTGACTAAAATATTTTCAGGATTAATACACTTCTTACCAAAAATCTCTGAAACTCATTATTTTGACTCTACCTTGGAAGCTCAAAGAAGGTATTAATTCCAACCCACCCAGTTTTTACATGCCAATTTTTGAGTGCATGCTGCTTCAGTTTATCTATCCCCTGCTTCTGTTTCTGCCTTGGGCAAAGGAAGCACCTAGAGCCAGGTAACAAAATCAACAGAAACCTGCTCACTGGAAATATGGCTAAAGAAAGTTTTTAATTTATGAATGTGACAAATGTTATTGCTTCTTACAAAATGATAATGTTATAAAATAAAAATAGAGAATCTGGAGAGAAAAGAAAATAAACACTCCAGGGTTTAAACTTTATGTCATAAAGCTCATATGCTTTATTTTCTAAGCAATCATGTGGGCTTTCATTCAGAAGCTACTTACTGCATTTTTCTTTCCCCCATACACCAGGTTTCATAGAGGACAGCAATGAGAAACTCAGGACATGCAGGGGAGGGGGAGGGAGAGGGGCAGGCCTGTGTGGGATCAAGCTGTTTTTTTTTTTAATATTTTTTATTGATTTTTTACAGAGAGGAAGGGAGAGGGATAGAGAGTTAGAAACATCGATGAGAGAGAAACATCAATCAGCTGCCTCCTGTACACCCCCTACTGTGGGGATGTGCCCACAACCAACGTACATGCTCTTGACTGGAATCGAACCTGGGACCCTTCAATCTGCAGGCCGACATTCTGTCCGCTGAGCCAAACCGGTTTTGGCCAAGCTCTTTCTTGTCTGAGAATCTGGCAGGCTCCCAAGCTCTTACAGTCCCCTTACTGATGGCCTTCACTCTCTTCCCGAAAGGAGGGAGGGAAAGTGGAGCATGGGTGGAGTCCATGCTCTCATCTACCATACACAAGCCACACCAGGCCATTAAAAGCACTATGGGCAGGGCATATGCTCCCCACTCGAACACTTCTCAGAGAGTTCCTCCTCTTTGCTCATGCCCTTCACACTGGATCATTAATATTGAGTGACAGCCACCACTCTTCACAGGGGTGTAACTGCCTGCTTCCCAGTCGGTATTTCTCCTCAGCACTGGTTGGATCATTCTAACAGGAGGCAGGATTCGCCAACAGAGGGTCTGGAGAGGCTTGCAGAGTTGGGCTTTGTAGGATATCATTGCCTGATGTGATCTCTGGTATTGGAAAGATGAAAACTTCATGTTCTCCTATGTGTTTGTTTTTCAAAATAGAATCAAAAGTGTATTAAAAGTCACAGAGGTAAAAGAAGTGAGCCAAGAAATGAGCCAGCTGGGCTGTGTGGGCTCAGGAAACAGGTTACAGAAGCAAAAGAAGGGTCCTTGGGACTTAGGAGAAAGAAAGCAAGGATCTACATGCTGGGGTGAGGAAGGGAAGAGGCTCCAGCGGGCTTCAGAGATAGGGTACTGGGGAAAGGAGAGGGCGGGTAAGCACAGGCATGCTTGAGAGTGGAAGCTGCAAAATCTCGTATTCTCTCTGTGTGTTTTTTTTTTTAAATCCTCACCTTTTAGAGCGAGTGAAGGGGAGGGGAGGGAGGAGACAGAGAAAAAAAATGTCCATCCCTTCATTGCCTCTCACAAGCTCCCTGACCTGAGCCAGGAATTGAGCCTGCATCACAGATACATACCCTTAACCAGAAACTGAAGCTCAGACCTTTTGTTCTGTAGGCTCTAACCACTGAACCAAATCCGTGAGGGCAAGAACTTATATTCTTTTTTATTTTTAATTTAATAAATCTTTATTGTTCAGATTATTAAAATTGTTCTTTTTTTCCCCCTGATAGCTCCCCTCCATCCAATTCCCACCTCACCCTATGCCCATACCTCCCCACCATTGTCCTCATCCATAGGTGTACAATTTTTATTCAGTCTCTTCCCACAACCCCCACACCCCTTTACCCCTGAGAATTGTCAGTCCACTCCCTTTCTATGCCCCTTATTCTATTATATTCACCAGTTAATTTTGTTCATCAGATTTTTCATTCACTTGATTTTTAGATCCACTTGTTGATAGATATGTATTTGTTGTTCATAATTTTTATCTTTTTTTTCTTCTTCTTACTCTTCTTAAAGAGTATCTTTTAGCATTTCATATAATACTGGTTTGGTGCTGATGAACTCCTTTAGCTTTTTCTTATCTGTGAAGCTTTTTATCTGACCTTCAATTCTGAATGATAGCTTTGCTAGGTAGAGTAATCTTGGTTATAGGTTCTTGCTATTTATCACTTTGAATATTTCTTGCCACTCCCATCTGGCCTGTATAGTTTCTGTTGAGAAATCAGCTGACAATCGTATGTATGCGCCCTTGTAGGTAATTAACAGTTTTTCTCTTGCTGTTTTTAATATTCTCTTTTTGTCTTTTGCTCTTGGCATTTTAATTATGATGTGTCTTGGTGTGATCCTCTTTGGATTCCTTTTGTTTAGGGTTCTGTGTGCCTCCTGGACTTGTAAGTCTATTTCTTTCACCAGGTGGGGGAATTTTTCAGTCATTATTTCTTCAAGTAGGTTTTCAGTATCTTGCTCTCTCTCTTCTTCTGACACTATCATAATTCTAATGTTGGTATGAAGTTGTCCCAGAGGCTCCTTACACTATCTTCAAACTTTTGGATTCTTTTTTCTTTTTTCTTTTTCACTCGAGTGTTTTCTGCTTCTTTATATTTCAAATCTTTGACTTGATTCTTGTGTTTCTCTAGTCTGCTGTTAGGTCTCTGTATAATATGTTTTATTTCAGTCAGTGTATGTTAATTTCTAGTTGGTCCATTTTCATATTCTTGAGGGTCTTGCTAAATGTATCCATCTTTTCTAGGAAATTCTTGAAAAACCTTATAACCGTGGTTTTGAACTCTATATCTAGTCATTTGTTTTCCTCCATTTCTTTTGTTTGTGATTTGTTTCTTTGTTTCCATATTTTTGCTGCTTCCCAGAGTTGGTAGAGTAGCTTTTTGTGCAAGGTGTCATATATAACCCTTAGCTGCGTCTTCCTGGTTATCTGAGGTGAACACACTTGGTACACCCCTTTGTGGACTATGTGTACAGCCTTGTTGTAGTTAAGTCTTGATTGTTGTTGGTATCACTGGGGGGAATTGACCTCCAGTCCAATTGGTTGTGAGGATCAGCTGTGTCTACACTGGGAGAACTTCTGTACTGGAGACAGCTTTATGAGACAAGACTCGCAAAATTGCAAAAACCTCTATGCTCGGCTTGGATGGGGTGGAGTCTCAGGGCTGAGCAGACAGCCTTGGCTTCCCATTGGTCCTACTCTATGAGGCCCCTGGGTCTCAGTGTCCCTCGGTAATCACTGCAGTCCTCTCTGTGTGCACTCACACACACGTACCTCCAGACCTCTGCCTTTTGCGGCTCCCCTTAGTTTCTGTGCACTCCTCCCTTTTCCCAATGGTCCAGACTCCCCACTATGAGTCTCGCCTGGAACTGAGGTTTAATGCAGTTGGAACTGGGGTTCAGTGCAGTTGGGAGTTTCTATCTCCCTCCCACTAGAGGAAGCCAGCCAGGCACTCTCCATGTGCGTGTCTCTGTACCTCAGCTTTTTGTAGTTTCTCTGAGCCTGTCCTCTCCATGTGCGTGTCTCTGTACCTCAGCTTTTTGTAGTTTCTCTGAGTCTCTGTGAGCCCCTCTCTTTCCTTCTAGTTGTAGAATTTCTACTCAGCCATCTTTCCTGTGGTTCTGGATGATGTCCATTCTGTCTTTTAGGTGTAGTTTTGAAATTGTTGTGCGAGGCAGCAGTTTAGGTGTTCACCTATGCTACCATCTTGATTTCTTCTACTTAATGCATTTTATATAACACCTACATATATGACTTTCTACTTTTTCAATTTACAAGTGATATTTGTAATAGGCAAATCTAAATAACCCTGAGAAATCCACTAGGCTGCAATCTCCACAAGGACAGAGACCATATTGATCTTTTAAATTTTTCATTCCCAGTGCCCAGCATATGCTACCATATGGGAGAAGCACAAGAAATGTTTGTTGAGTAAATGAGTGAATGAGAATTAATTAGGGCTATCAGAAAACCTAGATCTTTTCCTAGGAATTAGATGTGTAATATCCTGAGAAGCCTGAAAATCCTAGTGATGCTGAGTTGTCTTTTAGAATAATTGAAGTTAGAAACTATTTCACTTTTATTCTGAGGTCTGTTAGCTTTGTCTTGAATGACTTGAACTGTGACATTTATTACTGAGAAAGTTATCAACTACTTGGATTGAAAACAAACTCAGCCATATAAAAAATATGAACTCCCAGTAGAAAATTGATATTTTTTATTTGCTTGCTTTTTTTTTTAAAGCCAGGCTTATTTTTAATGTATTCACATATTCAAAACACAAACCTTATTAAACTTAACTCTAAATTATTATGCATATAATCTAAATATTGTTTCAACCAAGAAACGTTTCATCAAAGTAACAAAGTACTTATTGCTTAATTCAATGTAGGGAAGCTGGTGTTTCTGCACTCCAGTGGCTAATTCCACACAGCAATAGTCCTTGAGAAGATTCCTCTGCTTCTATTTCTGAAGAAAAATAAAAAAGTATCAAGGCAACTGAAAAAAATAGAGACCTATTCCCTTAAAATGTGGTTTAAAATGAATTTGAAAACATGTCAGAATATTATTTTTGTATCTTATCTAATAAAAGAGTAATATGCAAATTGACTGTACCTCTCCTACACCACAAGCCATGTCCACAAGTCATGCCCACCAGCCAATCAGAGTAAGTATGCAAATTAACCCAACCAAGATGGCTATGGCCACAGAAAGAGCATGAGGGACGCTTGGGTTGCCCCTAGCAATGGAGGAAGCCAAGTGCCCAGGCCTTCGCTTAAGGCAATGAAGTTTCAATGGCTGTGCAGCAGAAGGGTTGGCTTCACTCAGGCTACAAAGTTTCAATTGTAGAAGATAAATAAATCCCAGATACTACTGCCTCCACTTGGGTTGCCAGGGGGCATGGCCAGCCACAAGCCCCTCACCCAGGCTGCCTGATGCCCCAAGGGAACACCCACCCTGATCCAGGACACCCTTCAGGGCAAACCAGCTGGTTCCCACCCATACACCAAGTCTATATCCTATCTAATAAAAGATTAATATGCAGGTTGACCATTACTCCAACACACAGGATGATTGCCTCCATGTGGTCAAAAGATCCTGCCCCCATGTGGATTCAAGATGATCACCACAAGATGGCCAGCAGGGGAGGGCAGTTGTCAGGGACCAGGCCTGCAAGGGAGAGCAGTTGGGAGAAATTAAGCCTACAGGGAAGGGCAGTTGGGAGAGACCAGGTCTGCAAGGGAGAATAGTTGAAGGTGATCAAGCCTGCAGGGGAAGGCAGTTAGGGGTGACCAGGCCTGCAGGGGAGGGCAGTTAGGGGTGACCAGGCCTGCAGGGGAAGGCAGTTAGGGGTGACCAGGCCTGCAGGGGAGGGCAGTTAGAGGTGACCAGTCCCACAATGTAGGGCAGTTAGGGGCAAACAGGCTGGCAGGGAGCAGTTAGGCATCAATCAAGAAGGCAGGCAAGTAAGCAGTTGGGTGCCAGCAGTCCTGGATTGTGAGAGGGATGTCCGACTGCCCGTTTAAGCCCCATCCTACTACTATATAGGCAATCGGACACGCTTAAAGGGGCCCCAGTTTGGAGAGGGACCAGGCTGGGCTGAAGGACACCCCTTCATTACCCATGCACAAATTTTGTGCACTGGGCCTCTAGTGTGTTATAGTCAGGAATGTGACAGAATAATCCATTTATCTAGAATGAGAGGGCTATCCATCAAACATATCGATTAGGAGCACAAACTCTGGATCCAGACTAAGGTGCTTAATTCCAGGCTATTTAGCATCTGTCGGAGTTTAGTAATACTTAACCTTTGTTGGCTTTAGATTGTTCATCTGTAAAATGGTGGTAATGATATTATCTATTTAATAGAGTTGTTGGGAAGATCAAATGAATTAATATAAAGTTCATAAAAAGTGCTTGAAATATCATTAGTGCTTTCCTTTCTAAAACTAGTAAGTAACACAGAACTTTAATTATTATTTATAAACTGCAGAGACTATAATTGCTTCTGATACTGCATCACCAACACATCCAAGATTACCAGCACCTTGGCTGTATTTTCTGTGCAATTGGCAATCGTTTTACTGCTGGTCCTGTCGTAAGTGGACCTGGAAGATATTTAATGTTGCTTCCTCCAACACACCCAATAACTTAATGGATTCTTTGAAGACAAAGTTTTTGATGTGGTTCTCTCTTGGTTTAGACTACTGCTTTCGAACTGTCATACCCTTAAATAAAACAGTCAACCTCGAGTTTAACTATCCATCCCAACTTCTCTTCTGCTGAAGCCTGTTTTTCCTCTTAGACAACATTTTTGTACAGCACCTAGGATAGCTCCTAAGCTTTTAAAATTTTTTTTCCTAATATTTGGTCACATCTGTCCAAAGAAATCAGACATAATCTTTATGAAGCTAAGCCTAAAGCAGTTGTATTTCTCCTTCTTGTCAACTCCAAAGCAACCTGCCAGCATGCCCTGGCCCCAGAGTTCCTAGGCAAGAGTCAGTCAATAGCTACTCGATCTTTCTAATTCTGGGACAGAGATCAGCTTTTCTTAGTGCTTCTACTGAAAATCCTCTGTATCCCCAAAGTAACCCTCCTCCCAAATCCTTTCTCTCTTGACTCATTAATACTCTCTGTGTGGATTGTAGAGTTGTTGTAGGTTGTCAACCACACCACATTAAAATGTTTAAATTTTACTGGATGTTGTCTTTCAATTCATTTTAATATTCAATATTCAATATTCACCCTGTATTTGTATCTCAGTTAAAATTTCTATTAAATACTGGTATAGAAGTATAGCTTAGATCTATGAAGATATTAATTATAGAGGTTTTAAAAAGTGTGATTTTTAAAATAAATCTAGAATTCTTGTTTCCTGTAAATTCATTTTTTACAGGGTGTGTTGCTCTTTTTCCTACATTCCAGGCCTCTTTGTCAACCCTCTGGTGGTCCCTGATCATCTGATCACATTTCAGAGTAAGATGCTGAAAGCTGACTAAGTTCAGAATCTTATTGGCTTGAGAAATGAGAGGATGGAGTTCAAAGATGCCAGATGATTGAAAATAAGGACACCCCATAAAGGAGGATTCATAGAAAGAGACTTGAAAAACAAGCATCAAAATATGAAGATGAATTTTTTTTTGAATCCTTGGATGATATCTTATTATGTATGGGGGAAACTCCAAAAAGTCATTTAAAAAATAATAATTGAAAGGATATAAAATTGAATAAGGTTTTAGATGCTTCACAAGGCAAAGAAGGCTGTTTGGAATTTGGGTCCTTTTAACTTGGGGAGCGTGGTAAACCTCATGGGTTTGCCACCATGCACCTTATCAAGCCTCCACAAGTTAGAACTCTCTTCCAGAACAAAAATCACCACTTTTATGAGGAACGTAATAGATTTCAGCATTTCTACAATAAAACACAGTATCTGACATATAATCCAAATTATTATTTGATTTCTAGACCTGCAAAATCAAAAGAATGTGGCCCATAAGTAAGACAAAAAATGAATCAGATATCAAAAATAACATATAAAAACTTTAAATTTAATTTTATAAATATGTTAAATGACTTAAATGAAATGATGGTTATAAAGAGTAAACAGATGAGAAAGGTCAGTAAATATTAGTTCTCAACCTAGCAAGTTCCCCAGATGAAATTCAAAATGGGCTCTTGTCTGTGGAAGGCAAGATGAGTACAAAGTAAGAGGCAGACCACTCTGGATTAGTAGGTGTCAGTTTTAATAAGCTAGAAAAATTACCTAGGAGTTGATAAGTGTTGGGTGGCTGCAAAACATGTAGATTTATATACCTACTATGCCAGAAACTTACATGAAGGTCTTAGTGGAATTCAGTCACATACACTGAATGGCTAGATTATTATGATCTCTGAACGCATAATAATCTGGCCACTCAGTATATATCCTACATAATAAAAGTCTAATATGCAAATTCTCCCCTTAACCAGGAGTTCGACCAACAGTCAGGCTGGACAATCGCCCATGTCCCCTCCCCATGGCCAGGCTGGCTGGACCCCAACCATGCACAAATTCATGCACTGGGACTCTAATACATATATACACATATATAGACTGAGTGGCCAGATTATTTATTATGCATTCAGAGGTCATAATAATTGGGCCACTCAGTGTATACAGTTCAGATGGTCTCAACAACACATTGCTCTCATAAGGTTGCATCCTTGAAAGGGTTCCTAGTGCAAAATGGTGGGTGGAACATGTATTCTAAGGACAGGGAAAGAATAAGAACCACTGATTGCTTGTGTCCAGTTGGCAGGTCAACTGACAATCATGATCTCTTGGTAACCTCCTGCAATAGTAAAGAAAGAAAATCTACAACAAACAAACAAACAAACAAACAAAAAACACCCCTAAAAAACCTAGAAATTATAGAATTGAAAGGTGCAGTGTCTCAAATGATAAAAATCACTGAGTGGGCTAAATAGCAGATTAAATGAAGCAGGAGACAGGGCAATGAAAATTATCCAGTCTGAAGGAGAGAGGAAAATTAAGACTGGGGAAAAAAATTAGCACAGCTTCAATGGCCTATGGGATGATATCAAGTGGTGTAATGTATGTCTAATATAAATTTAAAAAAAGACTGGGAAATAAAAATATTTAAAGAAACAATGGCCTAAATTAAGTGGAAAACATCAATTTACAGATCCAGGAAGCTCAGTATATTCCAAACAGGATAAATATGAAGAGAACCACACCATTGGCACCTCTCTGTGATGTTGAAAAGGAAACATAAGTTTAAATTTTGAAAGTAGTCAGAGAAACACTACATATGACATACACAGGACTAAAGATAAGAAAAGTTCATCAAAAACATGGGAGGACTGAAGACAGTAGAATGGCATCATCAAGGTATTGACAAAAGCTCCCCAAACAATCATAAATCTGGGATTCTATATTCAGTGAATATATTCTTTAAAAATGAGGGCAAAAGAAAGATAATTTCAAATAAATGGAAGCTGAGAGTACATCAAACCTGTGCTTTCAAGAAATACTACAGGTGTTCTTCAGGTCAGAGAGAATAAGCACCCACTGAAAATTGGAACTACTACACAAAAAACACAGGACATGGAAAACATGTACATAAACATAAAATGTTATTTTTCTTTCTTGTCTTTTTTTTTTAAACAAAGCAACTGACTAAGGTTGATAGCACTTTTATAACACAAGCACAATATATGACAATAATAGCAAATGAATAAGAGATAGTTAAATAGAATTTTGCTTTTGCAATTCTTGATTTTACATGAATTAATACATTATTGAGTCTAACTACACGTGGTAAATCAATCCATAGGGTGTCCACCCAAAAGAATTCTAAAAAGTATAGCTTAAAAGGAAACATATAAATTAAAAAGAAATTTTAAAACTTATTTGTTTAACCTTCTCCCTCCAACTAAAGGCAGGGAAGGAGGAAGTGAGAATGAAAAAAAATATGACAAATAAATCTGAGCAGCAAACTGATGTATTTAAAAGGACCCTAATCAATAATGACATTAAATTTAAATGGTCTAGCTGACCAATCAAAAGGCAAGGTTGATGACGACATAGAGGATTTAAAAGGATGAAACAGAGATGCATTGATAGTAGATTCTGACTAATGTTATTCAGTAGAAGCTATATATTGTAAAAATTATCTGATATAATGTGATATGGTTACATGGCATATTCTAGAACTTTCATAGATTTATCAGGCTTAACTTTAAAATCAAAAATAGGACTCACCATGAAAGGGTTACTGCATTTTCCCCATCCACTGGGAACTACAGCACCTATCCAGGTACTAAATTATCTCTTTTGAATGTTTACAGTCTGGAAGGCATTGAAATATCTAAAAAATAATGAAACAAGAGAACTGGGGCCGATATACCCTGTTTGGTTTTTTTTTTCCAAGTTATTACTTTCCTCTATATCATTCAGCACAATAGTGTGCATCTATTTTTAATGGCACCCAGGAGATAAGATTCTTCTTGGCAACTTAGAGCAATGTTTAGCAGGTTTCTCTGGAAAGGAATGTTATTTATGTAGCATGACTCACTTGTGTTGCTTTTAGTGTTTATCTAAATAAATTCAAAATTTGTTGGACACTTGTTAGGTGCAGTACACTGGAGGAGGGCAATTAAAGGCAAAACAATATTAAAGAAGTGTCTATCCTTATTAAATTTAAACGTGTGGAGAGAGATAAATAGCAATTCAAGTAATTAATTAAAAAACACAGAGAATATGATACATATTAATTAGCTAGCAAGAACCATAAATGCAATACAAGCCCCTAGGATGTATAGACAACTGTGAGATAGACTGATTAGGAACAACTCTACAGAGAACATGAGACTTTCCCTGACCCTGCAATCATGGCTAAGTCTCAGACTGATAGAAAAATGGATGAGAGCTCCTTACAAGTGAAGAAAAATAAGTGGGGCCAAGATTATGGAAGGCAGTGAATGCATAATTCAGCTATCATCCAGAAGCCCTTGATGTGTTTGAGGAGAAAAGTAACATGGTGAGGATAAGCTGTAAAAATTAAACTGGCTTTGAAGAGTTCCCTGAATTGGAAGAGTGTGCCATGCCAGCACAGCCAAGGGTTCAGTGAGCCTGGGTGGGGGGAGAGGGAAGTGGGTAGCGAATGATTGAAGAAAAGACAGATAAAGAGAATAAGCTGGGTCTAGATTAGTGATTCTTAACCTTTCTAATGCTGAGACCCTTTAATACAGTTCCCCATGTTGTGGTGACCCCCAACCATAAAATTATTTTCGTTGCTACTTTGTAACTGTAATTTTCCTACTGTTATGAATCGTAATGTAAATATCTGTGTTTTCTGATGGTCTTATGTGACCCTGCTAGCGGTTCTCAATCTGTGGCTGCTGTAAAGCCAAATACCATCGGAAAACACAGATATTTACATTATGATTCATTAACAGCAGGAAAATTACAGTTATGAAGTGGCAACGAAAATCAGGATTGGGCCTAAATGGACAGTCGGACATCCCTTAAGGGGTCCAAGATTGGAAAAGGTGCAGGCTGGTCTAGATAGATCTGTGCCTGGAGAAGGCCACAGAGAAAGATCCAGATGGCAAGCTGAGCCTTTATTTTATAGCCAGAGGTACACAAGGTACTGGTCACTATAGTTACAATGTTCTTGTGAGTTTCACTTGTTTTGGTAGCACTTGCTGCACCTCCCACAGACCATTAGCTACCCAGGAAGGATCTAGCAAGCTCATCAGGTCAAGTTTAATTATGCTAAGAGGGCTGTGCCCTCTAAACTGGGACTTGTTTGTGGCTTTGCCAACAGGTCAGTCTGAAGCTTAACCCTATAGCTGCTCCATACAGAAGAGTGATGATTCCTTTCATTTTGCCTTTCGAACAATTAGAGAAAGACTTGTAGAGAAAAAGACTTGAGTGAAGCAGAGTTGTATGTGAGAAAGAATAAGCATATTTACTTTTTTTTTTTACTATATTTTATTGATTTTTTACAGAGAGAAAGGAAGAAGGATAGAGAGTTAGAAACATCAATGAGAGACATTGATCAGCTGCCTCTTGCACGCCCCCTGCTGGGGATGTGCCTGCAACCAAGGTACATGCTCTTGAGCGGATTTGAACCTGGGACCTTTCAGTTTGCTCTATCCACTGAGCCAAACCGGTTTTGGCAGTATTTTTACTTTAATCCACCTTTGTAAAGCAGATAAATGCTACTCTTACTAATTGTGAAACTGTTTCAATGAGAACATTACACATTACTGAGCATCTGTGAAATTTTGCTCAAGAAAAAGCATGTGACACCAGTTTTAACATTTTAGTAATCATATAGTTATATTTCCTAATAGCTTAGAATTCAAATTGGATGAACAGCTGTGGGTCCCCAGGAAGAGTGGCTCAGAACTTAAAAGTGGATATTGGCATGACTTTATTAGCTCTCCATTGCTTTTGGGGATAGAAGCTTTCTATAAAAACTTACTCTTTTATTAATAAAAATGAATTAATAATGCATCCATAGAGGCTTTCATTCTGCATTTCATTTTAGCTTCAGGCTTATTTCAATCCTCTTTCTGATAAAGTGGAAGCATATTTTTATCTTAACTTATTTGCTATGAAAGATGTATGTAACTCAGGCACCAAAATATCTAGAGCACCTGCATGAGTCTGAAAACTTTATATACTAGTTGGCAAAATGGTACACCACTAGATAAGCACATCAGGTGGAACTCTTATAAAAAAGTATATTGGGTGCTTTTCTTTCTTTATTATAAAACTAGAGGCCTGGTGCATGAAATTTGTGCATGGGGAAGAGGTCCTTCAGTTCAGCCTGTACCTTCTTCAATCTTGGACCCCTCATAGGATGTCCGACTGCCCGTTTAGGCCCAATCCTGATCGGGCCTAAACGGGCAGTCGGACATCCCTCTCACAATCCAGGATTGCTGGCTTCCAACTGCTCACCTGCCTGCCTTCCTGATTGCCCCTAATTGCTTCTGCCTGCCAGCCTGATCACCCCCTAAACACTCCCCTGCCAGCCTGATTGATGCCTAACTGCTCTCCTGCCAGCCTGTTTGTCCCTAACTGCCCTCCCCTGCATGCCTGGTCACCCTTAACTGCTCTCCCCTGCAGGCCTGGTCTCCTGCAACTGTTCTCCTCTGAAAGCCTGGGTCCCTCTCAACTGCCCTTCCCTGCATGCCCAGTCTCCCCTAACTTCCCTTTTCTTCAGGCCTGGTCCCTCCCAACTGCCCTTCCATGCTGGCCTGATTGCCTACAACTGCCCTCCCTTGTAGGCCTGGTCCCTCCCAATTGCCTTCTCCTGCTGGCCATTTGTGGTGGCCATCTTGTGTCCACATGGGGGCAGGATCTTTAACCACATGGGGGCAACCATCTTGTGTGTTGGAATGATGGTCAATCTGCATATTACTCTTTTATTAGATAGGATAGGAAGCCTGGTGCATGGGTGGGGGCTAGTTGGTTTGCCCCAAAGGGTGTCCCAGATCAGGGTGGGAATTCCCTTGGGACATGGGGTGGCCTGGGTGAGGAGCCTGTGGTGATTTGCAAGCCAGCCAAACCCCCAGTGACCCAAGTGGAGGCCCTGGTATCTGGGATTTATTCATCTTCTACAATTGGAACTTTGTAGCCTGAAGTGGAGCCAAGCCTCCTGCTTGCTCCATGGTAGCAGTCATTTCTGTTGGGATTTATTTATCTTCTGTAATTGAAATATTGTAGCCTAGCTTGTGCAGGCCTAGCTTGTCCAGAATGTGTGGAAAGCTTGGCTTCCTCCACTGAGGGGGGCAACCCTAGCCTCATGCTCTCTCCAGCTCTGTGGCTGCCACCAATTTTGTTGGGATTTATTTATCTTGTATAATTTAAATTTTGTAGCCTTGAATGGAGGGCTAGGCCTGCCAGGGTGTTTGGAAAGCTTGGCTTCCTCTATCTTCAGAGAAACCCAAGTCTCCCTCCTGCTTGCTCTGTGGCCGCAGCCATCTTGGTTGGGGTTAATTTGCATACTCGCTCCTCATTGACTGGTGGGCATGGCTGCTGGGTGTAGCAGAGTGGTGGTTAATTTGCATATTACTCTTTTATTAGATATGATGTTGGGAATGGAGTTAGGGACTGAATTAGGAGAAGATATTTTAATGTGGAAAAAAACTTTAGAGAAAAAATTATTCTTTTGAGCTATTTTTGTGTGATATTAGAATCTGTACCCATGATGTTGGTGGGCAGCAAAGTCAATGGAATTTCCTTCAATTCTACTCTGGCTTGCTTATGTCACCCTGATATATCAAGGAAGCTATATTTATCAAAGGACGGCCTGGAAGCAAGATGGAATAGAACTTCTCAATTGGATAACATAATCACATTACACATTAGGTTATTTCAGGAAAAATTTAGTAATAATTAGTCTGGATATGACTTCTTGTTTATTATGAAAGAAAATACTAGGAAAACAGTGAATTCTGACTTATTTTAATTCTTAGCATTTATATATTGTTTTGAATCACATTTGTCATTAGGGTTTGATGAATGTAGAGATCATTTCATATTGTCCAAAATTCTATAAACTCAATATATTGGGTTTATTGTAGATAGTCAGATCCCTAGCTGTTAAATGAACAAATCATGGTATACTTCAAAGTGCTTTTACCTGAAGAACATTTGCTAATTTACAAGCATAGCTTTCGAATTATTTTCCAGCTCCTAAGACCTAGTTTTAAAGGAACAGTTAAAATAAATAAGAAAAAAAAATTCACAAGAGTATCCTTCTTGTTAGAATACGGAGAAATACTTGGACAGGCCATTCTCACTATTAATAAACTGTAGGATAATTAATATCTACTAACCTTTAAGGACTGTGTAGAGGAAAAAGTTTTACTCCATCCTCTAATCTCTTCTTGTTCTGAGATTTCACATCAATGAAGTATTAATTTCCACAAAATACAAACCTCTCACTTAGGAATATGAGGAATGAATATGCCATGTATCACATGTTGACTTTTATCTGCATTTTTCAGTGGCTTAGAAATGTCTTATTCTCATGCCTCTCTATTTTTGAATATTTTCACTTGTATTTTTTGGGAGTTGAGTTAGAGCCAGATTAAGAGAAAGAGAGAGTGTATATGTCTGGGTTTTTGATCTAAGGAATGCTTTGCTGTGCTTTCATATTATTTCTACGTTTTTGTAATTTCCATGGCTTACGAATCCTTTCCTTGTGCATTTTGTCTACATATTCGAAGTAGAATATTAACAAAAGGCATTCAAAACGTTACTCATAAAAGATATTATAAAGTAGCTTCAAATATTCAATTCAGCATGGAGTTTGCAGAGAAACCAGAACTTAATTTGTATTCTCTTCAAAAGAGTGGAATAGTCTCAAGATTGACTGTAACAAGCAAAACCATGATAAAATTGGTAGAAAAAAATTAGCTGAACCTCTCATTACATACATTTTTTTAACCCTTGTTCTAGGATTACAGACAAATGTGATGTAGCATTATCTTATTGTGATGCCTGTTCACAAGGGAAATTTATAATTTTTATTGTGGCTGCATTAAGATGTTTAATCAAATCCTATCCTGTTGTGCACAGTGAAATCTAAGTTTATATCTCATATGTATCTGAATGCATTATGTATTATATGAGATTTCAGCCACTAAGCAATGGGTATGGATAATTGGGAAATTCGGTTGCTACTTTGACAAATGTCTAATAAAAGGTATGCTGGCTTTTATTCTTTCAGTATCTGTTGGACTATAGCTAGAACATTGCTTGGGAATTCAAATTATTCATATATTTTTCTAATTATGACATTTTTATATATAATGATTGAAAAATACCTTTGATATCTCCATGATTCTGTTTTATTCCAATCTTATTATAGTGTGAACAATTGTGGGTGGTTGTGGAATGATTCTAACTACTGGAATTTGTACATGAATAACAAGTGAAGAAAAATAGAAAATAAAAGGTTAATGGCAAGAATAATTTTAAAAAATGAAGTCTGCTTAACAACAAAGACAGTAATACTTTACAAAAGAAACATGTCAGCAAGAGAGATTTGAGGCTGCAAAGGAGGCACTGGACATATAGAAATGAAAAATGTGGAAAATGATATATTTATGTTTGCATTTTTTTCCCTTCACATAATGGCTACTATTCGCAAAACATTATTTTGGGATTGAAATTTCTGATCCTCATGAAATTTCTAACTGTAACCAAAGAACTTAGCTAGTTACTTAGGTCCTATCTTCCACTGTACAATTTCAATCTGGAAGTCTAAAAATGTTTCTCAAAGGTACGTGTATCCAGAGGCTTGTAGAGAGATATAGAAAGCTGTAAATGATGCTCTAGGCCAGTTGTTCTCAACCTTTCTAACGCCACAACCCTTTAATACAGTTCCTCATGTTGTTGTGACCCCCAACCATAAAATTATTTTTGTTGCTACTGCATAACTGTAATTTTGCTACTATTAGTGAATCGTAATATAAATATCTGTGTTTTCTGATGGTCTTAGGCTCTACAGCAGCGATTCTCAACCTGTGGATCATGACCAACATTCTATCCGCTGAGCTAAACCAGCTAGGACCCTACTTTAAATTATTTTCACTTGATCTTATTTATTTTTCCAATTTTATTTTTAATTATAGTTTGATGTACAATATTGTCTTAGTTTCAGGTATCCAACATGGTGACTCAACATTTACATACCTTATAAAATAATTATCACAATAGGTGTAGTAACCATCTGACTGGATCCTATTTATTTTATATAAAATAGGTAAATTATCAGTTTGTATTATAAATTTTCAAATGACAGTTACAGTGCATGTCTAAATTCTATTTAGCAGTCTTTCACTGCCTTGATTTTCTTTTTGAAATAGTTGTCTGTAGGTGGCAGCATTTCAAGCCTTTAAATATGTACAAAAATGCACAAAACAAGGTGTCCTACTTGAATGTGACTAGTAATGATTTGGGGGAAGCTTGACAAGACTCCCTGAAAAAAAATCAAGGATTTGTTGAATTTTCAAGACATATTTGGCATTAATTGAAATAGTACAGGAAGGAAAGGATCTGCCCACATAATAAAATAAGACTGTGATTTTACTCATAGCTGGGCTTTCCAAGAGTCATTAGTGTGATTCTCCATCCATCACGCTCACTAGAACTCTGGTGGGAAGAAAATTCTCCCTAGTCATCCGTTTCAGAGTGTGGGAGTGCAAAGAGCAGTCTCTGCTGCAGCATCTGTGTTGCTACCTGACCAGTCTAGCAAAGGGGGGGAATTAGGGTGTGCACCAATTGGATGCCTATCGTTACAAGGAACATTTATTGACTGTTTATGCACCAATTTAAATCTATTTACATAACATATGCTTAAGGATTTATTCCTCACAAGGACCCTAACAGATAGGCACTGCTATTCTCCATTTTGCATATGAAGTACTGATTCAGAGAGGCTAAGTGACATGGTCCAAGGTAACAGAACTAGAAAAGTGGCAGAATTGCTATTTGAACTCACCTATCATGCTCCAGAGATTTTGCACTTATCTACTAGTCTATAGTGTAATAGTCCTAGCCAAAGAAAAGGCTGGAGAGAATGAGATGAGTCCAGCAGAAGGTCTAGTGTAGCTTTATGGGGCTTAGGGGGAAACATCACTTCTTTATGCTGAACGCTTTGTAGGATATTCTTTTGAAGCTTTTGAGTCTACTTTTTGCCTGGTACTTGAATTCAGGTCAGCAACATTTGCTCAGTACTTTTTATTATCTAGATATCATATAAGGTGCAGGGACAGAAAGACAGGCAGGAGACAGTAACACTCTACACTAAAATAAAAACCATCATAGAAAGATGTTCTTTATTTTATAAATGTCCTCAGAGAGCAAGTCCTTGCTGCCGATGTCCTTGAAGAAGTGGAATGACACAGTTTAGAACATCTTTGTTTAGGCTCCTGACTTCACTTGTTCTCTCCAATAGCATAACTAGCATGTAAAGAAAGGCATCACCTGATAAAATAGTCATGCAAACACTGATGAGGCAATACTGTTTCTCTAGCAATGAAGGCATTATCTAAAGTTATATTTACTACCATCTAATTTCATGAATTACATACAATAAATATGTGGAAACATCATTCTTCAGCTGTTTAGCAACAACTGCAATTCTTGATTCCATGGTTATTTTCTACAAGTGACTGTGAACGATTAATTAGGAATTAGAAAGTGTGAAGATTTTTAAACTAACAAATAATATGTCCAGAAAGACTTCAGAGAGTTCATTATTTCCAGGTCTCTGAAATTCATCAGTTACTCAGCAACTTTATAGGTGGAGATAAATTTGGGGCCATGTTATTGGTGGCACCCCAAGTATTTCATAATATTAACAAAAATAACCAATATTTATTAAGTCTGGTAGTATGCTAAGTTTTTAACACACATCATCTCAGTTTGTCCTCTAAAACACTCATTTTTTTCACACATGGAAACAGATTCAGAGTGATTACTTGTCCAAGGTCTCATAGCTAATTGTGGTGGAGTGGGAATCCCAGCCTGGGAGATTTGTCTAATAAATGCATGTTCATGGCTACCTTCATGTACTCTCTAACCAAGTCATTTCACTTAATGAATTCAGTTGGTGCCCAGTCATTCAGCATATCACAGATGTAAGCCCTCCTTGACTCACTGAATTTTTTAAATTTGTTGTGAGAAATAAATTCATTCCTCAATCATATATTTTCACCTTTTCATTTTACAACTTGCCATAGTCATCACTTTGTACTCATTTGTGTTGTGGTTTAATTAGTGTCAGTGTTAGCTATCTATTGATGTAACAAATTACTTCAAAGCTCTGTGGCTTAATGTGGCAATCATCACTTATTAACTCTCATGGTTTCCGTAGGTCAGGAATTAAGATAGGGCTCTAGATTGCCTTAAGCTTCAGTTGGGCTCCAATTATTGGCCGGCTTGCTCATTCTCTGGCAGTTGATGTTGGCTGTAAGCAGAGGGCCTAGCTGGGGCTGTGGTTGGGCCATCTATATGTAGCCTCTCCATCAGTCCGGGGCTTTCTTACAATATGGTGGCTGGCTCCAAGGGCACATATTCCAAGTGAGACACCAACACAAAAGCTGCATTACCTTTTTAGAGGGTGGGAGGTACAATTTTATAAAGTTATAACTTACACACCATATAATTCGCTCATTGCAAATGTATTAAATATTTTTCAAAATCTATACCTATAGTAATCATGTGAATGGATGCATAGTTAAATAAAATATATGCTAATTGTTAATGATACAGTGAAGGTAATTAGGTATTTTTGAATTAGTAAGTTATCAACATTTCTGACTATAGTGCTTTATTTAAAAACTAGAGGCCCAGTACACAAAATGTGTGGGAAATGGAAATGTCCCTCAGCCCAGTCTGCACCTTTTCCACTCTGGGACATCCCTCTCACAAGCTGAGACTGCTGGCTCCCAACAGCTCACTTGCCTGCCTGATTGCCCCTAATCATTCCCCTGCCAATCTGATCAATGGCTAACAGCTCCCTTGCTGGCCCGATTGCCCCTAACTGCCCGCACCACTAACATCCTCCCCTGCCAGCCTGGTCATCCCTTACTGTCCTTCCTTGCAGGCATGGTTGCCGCCAACTGCCCTTCCCTGCTGGCCTGATTGCCCCTAGCTGCCTTCCCCTGCAGGCCTGGGTCCCCCCCAACTGCCCTCTTCTGCTGGCCTGGTCCCCCCCTGAACTGCCCACCCCTGCCAGCCATCTTGTGGCCACATAGGGTGGTCATTTTGACCACATGGTGGCAGCCATCTTGTGTGTTGGAGTGATGGTCACTTTGCATATTACCTCTTTATTATATAGGATGGGGTCCTTGATTGGCAAAAAAAGTATGTTGAGTGCCTGAGCACCACCACACTATACTGTATGCTCTATATGTTAATGGAAACTTTCTGTACATATATGAATACCCCAAGAGAATTCACACAAATTAACTGATAACGAGGCATGAGCAAGAAGTTCTAGCTATAGATATTATTGACTAACTGTCCTATGTTCCTTCTTCCCACTCCATTGAAAGCAAAACTATGAGTTTGTTTCAGTATATGATTAAAATCTGAGCAGGTAAGATGAAATTTTATTCATGTTCATTAGCTCTAGGAAAAAAATTATCATGTAAAGCCACAATCTTCTTTCATGCAGTGGGAGACATGGTATGAGAGCAAGAAGCTTGGAGATACTGCATCCATTTGTCACCATGAGGAAAGTGCTAACCCAGATCCTTGACATGTTTGAGTAACAAAAGTAGCCAACTACTTCTAGGATTCTAAATTTCTAGGAGTTTTGACAAGTGAAATACTAAAATGTCCTTAAAGTACAAGCTATGTTAAGTCATATATTTTGTTACTTGAAGCAGAACTTTTTCCAAATGACAAATTCTCGTGAAAGGAAAAAAAGGTTTATTTCTATTGGTAACAAAATAAAAATATACAACTGCTCATTAATAGTAGTGCTATAAACTAAATTAGTCTTAAGATTATTATAATTGACTAGAGACCAGGTGCATGAAGTTTGTTCACAGAGGGGTGGTTCCCTCAGCCCAGCCTGCACCCTCTTCAATTGGGGATCCCTTGGGGGATGTCCAGATGCCGGTTTAGGCCTGATCCCTGTGGGCAACCAGCAGCGGGGGCAACTCTTTCACAATCTGGGACAACTGGCTCCTCACTGCTCACATGCCTGTCTGCCTGATTGTCCCTAACTGCTTCTGCCTGTCAGCCTAATCACCCCAAACTGCCCTCCCCTGCCGGGCTGATCTCACCCCCAACGGCCCTCCCTTGCTGGCCTGAATTGTCCCCCAATGCCCTCCCCTGCATTCCTGATCTCACCCCCAACTGCCCTCCTTTGCTGGCCAATTTGGTTTTGATTGGTCAGTTTCTATGCTAGTCAGCATCAAAAGCTCCACCTTCTAGGCATCCATTGGCTCCCCACCACACCCAGATTTGATTCTGATTGGTTGGTTTCTATGCCAGTCATAGTCAGAAGCTCCACCTCCTAGGCAGCCATTGGTTCTTCACAGCACACACATTTGGTTCTGATTGGTTGGTTTCTATTCCAGTCAGCATCTCTGGGCCTATCAACGGGCCCTGATCAGAAAGGTGGAGCTGATTAGCAGCCCAGGTAGAGGCCTGGATAGAAATGGGGGCATGGCTGCTGGCCAGACTCGGGGAGAAAGAGAGAGGCAAGTGCTGATCAAAAGTTGCCTCAGAGGCAATGGTTCAGTCCCTGCTTCTCTCTTCAGGCCCCTCTCTGTTCCTGGTTCACAGCCCCTTAGCAGTCAGTGGCAATCCAGCACTGACTGTAGGACTGAGTTCTGGTTGGCCAAGCCTCAGTTGTTACTGGTTGTTCTAACCTAGGGTTTTTATATATTAGGATAATTTTTCTTTTGGAAAGATAGTTCTAGTAACAGTGTTTGAACTTTGTGAACATTTGAGGCCATGGAGACTGTGTAGTAAATATTAAATTAAGATTAAACTAAAAGAGGTTTGCCCAAGTTTTGAACTTTATGCTTTATGATATTAGAGGAGTTAGGGAGAAAACTCTGAAGATCTTAGCAAATGATTCAGAAAATAAAAACTTAGGAATGGAAACTATAAAATACCTCTATGGGAGAGACTGCTAAGTGAGGGATCATCTTATACCACTGCATTGTGTGCAGGACTCTAACTGGAGTCAATCAGAGTTACACACGAAATCAATGTCAGGATCTTTCCCTGAAACCATAAATGAAGCAAGCTGAATCATTTCTTGGTAAATGTCTGGGAGTGCACCAGACCTTTAGGGAGGTTAGGTGTTTGATGGGAATGAATGTGCCTGAAACTCTAATATTGCTGGATAAATGAACAAAAAGGAAAGAATTTGTTTACTATCTTTCTATAAACGTGAAATATTTTTTAATTGCCCTCAGAACTTGTTCAGTTATTATTTTTCCAGATGGTTGAGTATTTTAATGAAAAATACTCGCTTTTTGAAAAAAAATGGTATTAGACTGGACTCTTTTCTTTCCAATAATTTTAGAAAGAAAAATCTTTCCTGTTAAGCTTACATTCGACCTGTGTGTCAGAGGTTAACTTCTGGGCATTTCTGTATCTGGACTATGAGTAGTTTAACCAGCACTATACCAACCACTGTACTACTCTCTATAACTCTTAGAAAGAGGTTAAGGAAAGGAGGTGAAACATTTGGCAATGTCAAGCCTTTGAAAACCATTTACAAAGTATTTTTTACATGAAAGGACAAGGAGTAATTAAAAATCATCTTCTAAGTCTTGAGATAGCATTAGAATTTAAGCAGAAGTCATGATTTTAAAGAAATGCTTTAATTGACTGGATATTTGAAGAACCAGTACATAGAATTTGCTTGAAATTAGTGTTGGTTTAAAAGCTTTTCTTATCAGTTATAACAGATAGAATAACTTTTTTATTCTTTTTAATCTTTAGTTATGAAAATTTTCATAGGCTTTATCAGGCCAGTTCTATAATTTATAAGCTCATCATTCATGGGGATATGTGGTTATTGTATTTTTGTTGTTCTTCCTTTTTTGTAGGACACATTTTATCATTTTTCTTAGAATTTTATCATTCTAGTATTTATTAAGTTGGTGTCAGATATTTGCACTGTGCATCGTTTTAGAATATGCTATAGGAGATCAAGGCAATTTTAATAAAAAGGAATAGCACAGATATATTGATTGAATGATATGTTTTTTGTTTATGTGGGATTTATAAGAGATTCACAGTGAATAAAAGCAAAGGTGTATTCAGTCTAGTATTTCTTGACACAATCTTCAAGAAATTTTCAGAAGGTGTGATTTTCATAGTATTGTGTGGAATTTGGGCTTTACAGATGATGTATTCCTCCTTCTCTCTTATACTTGAATGACTGGAGGAGCCCCTAACAGGTTCATTATCTTATTGAGGACTGTATAGTGGGTGAGTGGAATAGGAAGAGAGTGCATCTTCTCACCTCGGTCCAGAGGTCTTTAGACTATATCATAATAGCACCAAAGTTTCCTAATAATCCTCTGAATATCTGTCCTTTTATAGTTATGTAAATCCTGTTTTCCAAAGACATTTGCTTGATTACAGGTTCAATTAAATTAATGAACCACTACACAAAATTTGCATTTTTGTTTTTGTCTTAGAACAATCTTTTTAATATTTCAAGCTTATTTTTAGTTTCAGTGGTTTGGAATTTACTACATTATTGTAAGATCTATTTATACTGTTCATAATATAACTTCTTGAATTCCAGAAGGCTCGTTCTACAATGAGGATGTTGCAATAATTAATCTCTATGGTCCGGCCTTAAAATGCTATTAATCTACATACAATTTCCACTTATTCTTCTGATGAACTCTTCTGGGTATTTGTATTTCATTGTGTTTCTCTCATTGTGGAATAAAGGCTTTCTCTGGGTATGTAAAATGATACTGGGCATGAGTGGTTAGAAATATTTTTTTGGCAAGTGGCCTCTTCATCCTTAAATTAAATTATGATTAAGAATGACTCTGAAGATAAAGCCTCTGTCATATTTTAAAATGCCCTAGAGTCTGCTTTAGAAGTAAGGTTCCTGGGCTAGACTCTGTCTTTCATATTCTTTAATGCAAGTCTCTTGTTTCTGATCTCTCAAGTCTTCAGATTTGTAGGTGCCAGAGATGGAAAGCTATTCCTCATCCTATCTTGTCCCACCGCACACACCTCTCTGTTCTGATACTCTGGGTAATCTACAGGCTCATTCTCCAACTTTGGTGCCATTATGATTTAAGCAGAAGTGATTAGATAATCTACAGGCTCAAAGTTCCTAGGGCCTTAAAGTTCCATGTTGTTCTTGGGTATGTCAGGGGCAGTCTAGTACCTAGATGCCCAAAGACTTCTGAGATTGTGGTGATGAGCCTGGGAGTGCACTGATGGGGTTTGAGATGTGAGCCCATGGGGCTAGATTTCCAGGTCCAGGCTTTCCTAATGTGTCCTGTTAGTGCAGTGTAAGGGTAATTATACTGATGATGATGGTGAAGAGAACTAAATAGTAAATGCCATTGGGGAAAGTGTAAATATGTACTCATAGAGACAACATAAGGAGGGAAATTTCAAATTTTAGTTTGTCTATTAAAAAACAAACAAACACCAACCTGATTTACAATACTTTTGTGATGTAATTTTAACTTAGGTTTATTTATTGAGCACCGAAATAACAATTATGCAAATAGCTAAATGCATCACATAAACTCTATTCTAAGTTTTATTGATTCTAGTATTTCATTTTACTAATGTACTCACCATTGTTCATATAATCTAGTCCTATACCCATGTGATGGGAGTGTTGCTTCAGATGTAAAATCAATTATCAATCAATCAATCAATTGCATCCTGACCAAGGTGATTTTGAGCTTAAAGAACTTGTGACTGCTAATGAATGCCCATCTGAAAATTATCAGGTGTCCACAGGCACATCTTGAAAAGTTAGGAACACAGGGCTTTTAATCACATATTAGTTCTTTGGAAAACATTTTAAAATAACATTTCTTGTTTGTTCCTATTTGTTCATTGTGAACGTAATGAAAACAATATATGAAATAATTATTTACCTATACTTATACCACAGGTAGATAAATTTTAGTAATATTTTGGCATATACTTTCATAATTGTTTTATACACACAAACATTTTTTTTTCTGAATTCAAAATTGCTCTCACCTACTTCTTTTGTTTCTATTTTAAAATATTAACTTTTTTTGGTTTCAGTAGATTCACAAAACATGAGTGTGTTGCTATAATTGATCTCTGAGGTCTGGCTCCCTTAGATCTTTGAAATTTTATTAAAATTTCACTTATTCTTTGTATGAGAACTCATGCATACCAATATAGAAATTATTTTGAAACCCATATTTCATACCTAACTATGTTTTGTGAACATTTCTATGTCATTTGAATATTATTAAGTAGTATGTTTTTAATGGCATATATTATCCTACTACATGATTATATCAAAGATTTTACCATTTTTTTAAAATTAAGATTTTTTTTCTAATTTTATATTATTTTTATGCTCATTTATTATCTTTGTATATAAACTCTTCTTCCTATGTCTGATGGTGCATGTATAATAAATTTCCTAAATGTATAATTAATATATCAAATGATGCTCCAAATTTAACTGTTTTATAAATGCAGAAAAATTACCTCCAGACATGATTGTGGCATTTTATATACTCCTGAATTTTAGCTAAGCATATTATTATTTTAAAATATATATTAATCAAGTTTAATATGATAGCACAGTGTTTTCATTTGTTCCATTGTTTACTAAATTTTTCATAGATTTATTAATAACATCTATTCCTTTGCACATTTTTGCATGCATATTCATATACTTTATTAGTTCCTCCTACATAATAACATTTTGTCACTGATTTACAAATACATTTTCCTGAGTTTATTGCTTGACACTAGATGTGTGATCTTGGACAAGATGTTTATCTTGTCTGTGTCTCAGTTTCTTTAGAGTTGGGGTGACCCAGTTTATTTGTTTAGTTAATGTGTCCTGAGTCTGAAAAATGGCTTATATTTGGGGACTAGTGGGATTGTGACTTCTTATTGAAGTGGCCACCATCACCTTCCTGCTTTTTGCTTCTTGAGTTATTACCTGGTTTATAGGTTAAGTATCATCATAGTTGGCTGCATGTCTGTTTGACCCCTAGAAGTGTCAAGCTCTATTACCTCCAAGCAAGTCCAAGCTCTTGGGTTGACCATCTGGCCTTGCCAGTTGTTGAGGTAATGTTGGTTCTTGGCTTCTGGTTCTAAGCAGTACCACCAGCACTCTCATCTCTGTTGATATTAACACACTCGGCACTGTGGTCACCTCTCCCATAGTCAGCCCTGGCCTGAGAAAAAGGCCACTATAGAACTTCTCAGTGATGCCAGTGCTCTTCTATCATGACCACAATGGGACCTTAATTGTTGCACTCTTCTTCCGGTAGAGCATAATTTGAGGGGTATTCCAGCTAGGTAAATAAATTCTTGTTCATCAAATTGTATATTCTTGTTTCTTTGATGAAGTTCTCTCTAAATCCAGTACACTTTCCCAGCTCCTGCTGGTGTGAGGTAGCTATTTGTGCAACTCCTTGATTATTTAATCTTCTTCCTCCTTTGTTGGGCATAGCACAGCCCCATGTAGTTTATGCTGGGATTTAATCCTGGTCATCAGGCTGATAATCAGGAGAGGAACTGCAGCAGCTTCTGAGAGGGGTGACTTGCTTTACATGGGAAAAGTCTCTGCAACATCTTCTAATATGGGAATGTATGGGTCAAGGTCTGTGGGTTTTCCTCCCAGAGCTCTGACCTTAAGACAACAGATCTTCCTTGACTAAGTATTGAATCATCTAGCACTCTGCAACTTTAACTTTCAGGTCTCTTATTTGCTGCTCAACTGTGTCTTTTTCACTTTGTAAGCTACTAAACTTCCCAATGCTCTCACACTGAACCTTTAATAGCTTTTTCATAGCACTGGGTTTTTTTTTGTTATTCCTTTGTAGTTAGCAATACAATTTTTTGGTAACCAGCCAACTCTGCTGTCTTTGTAGGTATTGTTTGTTTTTCTCTTCCAAATGCTTTCCAGGTCACCATTGATGACCTTAGCAAGTGGGCTGCCTTGTGATGTATGGAGCAAGAACTACCTATGCCCCGTATACCACTCAGAATGGGATCATCCTCATCTACTGGAGTGACACATTCCCAAACCTATCTCATTGCCTCTTTTCTTAGGCAAGTGGCACCATTTGTGTTATTTCAGGTCCTAAGTCTGCTCTAACAAATTACCATAAATTTAGCAGTTTCAAATAGCAACTCACATTTTTCTCTCTTGAAGATCTAGAGGCCAGTAGTTCGGTTTAAATGGGTTGAAATCAAGGTGTTGGCAGAACCTCACTCCTTTCGGATGATTTAGGGTAGCATCTGTTATCTGCCTCTTCCAGCTTCTGGGGGCTGCTGGCATACCTTCACATTACCATCTTCAAATGTCTCTCTCACTGCTAGTTTTCACACTGCCCTCTTCTCTGCTTGTGTTTATGTCAAATTTTGTTCAGCCTCTCATAAGGGCATTAATGATAGCATTTAGAGCAAGTTTAGGTAATCCAGGATAATCTCTTCATCCCCATATCCTTAACCAATTATAGCTGAAAAGACCCTTTGTCCAAATAAGTTATATTTACAGATTTTACGGATTATGACCTGATATCATTGTATATTAAAACACAACCTCCCACAACATGTACAAGATTTATTGGGGGAATATGTGTGAAAAATGGCGAGTGAATGAGAAATGGTAAGGAAAGCCTTCAATTAGTTCTGAGATCTCTGAAAGAGAGTGAGAGAGAAGGGCAATGTATGAAGTGTTTCAGGTTGCAATTCAATTACAGGATAGTTTGCCCAGGCTGATGGAAGTCCTTAAGTCAAAATATTCTACTGACAAAATCTGAGTCTGCAGAAATGGATCTGCATCCATCAATTCATTTGCAAAGTCATTGGCTTAGTGCAGCCCATTGGATGTGTGGCCTGGACAAAAATATGGTGGTGGATTCAGAAGACCAATAGTTTGACTGCTCAGTCAACTGTTTCCTAAAGCAGGAAAGCTGAGGAATGTATTTTCATGGCCACCACATCCATCCATGTACCTCTTCCTCAGATACTGTTGTCAATCATTACATCTATAAAGGTTCCTGACTAGGTAGGCAGTCCATTAACCAATAATTAATTTAGACTTGTGCCAAACTCTCCCTTTACAAAAAGTGGAGCAAATGTTATTTCATAAATTTCTGCTCATAGGGAACATTTCCTTTCACTACTCTCTTTCAGGGACTCCCTAAATAGGTTGTAATAAAGCAGTGACCTCCCATCAATCTTCAGAGAGAAGGTAGGGGGGGGGGCAAGAGATCAACCAAAGGACTTGTATGCATGCATATATGCATAACCAATGGACACAGATGCTAGGGATGTGAGGGCATGTGCTGGAAGTGGGAGTGGTCAATGAGGAAAAAAGGAGACATATATAATACTATCTATAATAGTTTAAACAATAAATAATTTTTAAAAATAAAATAAAAAATCTTGGCTGATGACATAATACCTTGTAAACATATTCCTAAAGTCATCTGTCCTTTTCCTCCTTTATCAGCTAGCCATAAACCATGGCTTATGTGTTAGCAAGTGGACGAGTAGGTGAGGGAGAGGCACCAAGGCAGTGGGGTAGGTCCTGTGCAGTTTGATTTACCAACGCATAAAATTTACTTATGCTGTCTAGGTGGTCTAGACTAGACCATCTTGAGCCTGATTTTGAGTGTAGCATTTTAATTTTAGTGTGATATACTGTTACATGTGTCTAAGTTCATAATTTGGCACATCAAATAAAGCCTCATTCATGATGGACAGCTCTGATCACATAGTCACAGGGTGTTGTTGTGCCTCAGCCAGAGTTAGTTCCAAGCCAAGTTGTACTTTACAAATGAAGACTGGTACTTGGAAAGTAATAGCATATTTTTAGTCCCAAACCCTAAAAATCTGTGTTGTGATTCTTCTATTGAGCCTTCTGTCTGCTAAAGTCACTTCAAGAATCATTTACTATGCTTGGACATAAAACATAAATGGCAGGGCCAACTCACACCACACCTTGTACCCAATGTTGAGGCTTTTCTTACACTGCAACCCACTTAAAATGGGCAGCTTTATGCATTACTTTGTAAATGAGTTGGGAAGCACATCTAAATATGGTTTATATTCTCTCCAAAATCTAAAAAAAGCCTACTAAGCACTGTGCCTCTTTTTTCATAGTAGGAATTCTAAGGTTAGTCAATTTTTCTCATTTTAGAGAAGCTATCTTGACCTGCCACAGGCCACCACTCCTCCAGAAACTTCATTTATGTGGCAGCTCTCTGCATTTTCAAGGTATTTATCTCACCTTCATCTAGCATCCACATGCCTTTCAAAAAACATCTTCTATTACCACTTCCTGATCCCCTGATATAATTAACACATTGCCACCAATGTAATGAACTAGCATGACATTCTGTGGAATATCCAGGGAATCAAGGTTCCTCTAGTTACTAGAGTCTAGTACATAAGACTGAGAGTCAGAGCTGGTATAGCTGTAAAGTAAAACAATGAAGGTTAATCACATCTAATTTTCTCTATTACCTGGGATAGAAAAGAAAATGTTTGCTGTGTCAATGACTGCATAAAAGATGCCAAAAGTTGTGATAATTTGCTCCATTGATGATACCACATTGGGAACAGCAGCTGCAGTTAGTGTCATGACCTGATTAATTTAATGACAACCCATTGGTATCCCTGAATATACATGAGGCTTTTGCACCAGCTAAATAGGGGAGTAAAAAGAGGATATGCTAGGAATCATCACCTCTGCAGCTTTCATGTCTTTGATCATGGCACCAATCTCCTCAACACCTAGGGATATACTATTCTTTTAATAACAGGGTAGAAAGTAAAGGAAGCTTCTTTTTCTTTTTCTTTTTTAAATATATTTTTATTGATTTCAGAGAAGGAGAAGGAGAGAGAGAGAAACATCAATGATGAGAAAGAATCATTGATTATTGCCTTCTGCATGCCCCCTTCTGGGGATTAAGCCCACAACCCAGGAATGTGCCCTTGATCAGAATTAAACCCAGGATTCTTCAGTCCGCAGGTGGATGCTCTATCCACTGAGCCAAATCAGTTAGGGCTAAGGGAGGTGTCTTATATAATGATCCTTGTACCACGAATTACAGAACCATTGTGCAGACACCTCCAGTTTGTGAGGGAGATAAATAAAAAGTGGGTCTATAGTCACAGTGGATCCAATATGAGGAAGGATTGGGCCAATCCTTACCTCCACAAGTCTCTTTGACGATCTGACTTTGGTGGCATTTCAGCTCTTTGGGGCTGAGCATCAATTCAGTGTAGTACCTGTTAACCTCTGAATGAGTGTTTCCCTTTTTTCAGTGCATAGTCAACATGATGCATGACCACATGTCCTTCTGTGGAAGGCTTGGAGGAAGGATTTTGCTAATCACTTGTGGACATGTGATGGGTCTGCTCTAGCCCCCAATCTAGGGGCTGTGAGTTTGAGAATTGGCTTCAGTTGAAGATCCAGGTAAGTTCACAATGATTTGCATCAAGTTTCTGCCACTAGACCTAGAATACGATTATGTTTATTCCAGGAGTATTTTAATGGCTGCCCATTTTTTCATTCCTCAGCATCTTCATACTCCATTAGCCACCACCAGAGATCATTTTACGTTAAAAGTCTTTGATTACTGCTTCATCCCATTGACTTATTAGGGTAATTGCACACAGCAAGTCTCTAATGATTACACAGTGCCACCTGGTCTCTATCCATATGCAAATGAAGCAGGGAGCCCAATGTTAGGATGGCAGCTGCAACCATCATCTCTAGCTTATAGAGAACAGCTACTGTAGAGTTTTTCCAGGGTGTTGGTTTTCTCCACACCAATGCATTTGTTAATACCTTTGTGGAGGAGATATCCTCTGGGTCCTATCAAGAGGAATGGTTAGAGGTGGTTAAGCAAATTACACATAGTTATATTCCAATGTTAGGTCCCTAAATCTTCATACTCCTTCTATTTGATGCCACATGTCACATACTCTTGAACTCGTACTTTAAATTTTATACATTTCTAGTTGTTTTGTGTTTGGAATTTTTTATGGTATTATAGTGTGTCAGATTGTAAGAAATGTGTAAGTTTGTGGTATAAGGTTAATATTTGTATTAGAATCTCATCTACATTTATTCATTATTTATATTTCTTTTGACTACAAAATTTTTTTATGCTTTAATTATCAGTTGAATACTTCTTATTTTATTAACTAGAGGCCTGGTGAACAAAATTCATGCATGGGGGGGGTGTCCCTCTCGCAATCAGGGACCTCTCTTGCAGTCTGGGACACCTTGAGGGATGTTGGGCTTAAACTGGCAGTCAGATATCCCTACTGCATGCACCTGTGACCATACTTTTCATACAGGTGGAAGGCATCTTGCTGTTGTATGGGCAGCTACATTATTGCCTCGATTATGAAAAGTACTACATAACATGATCCTTGTACCTTTTTCCCCATCTTATGGGTGGAAAAACTGATGCAGCGAGAAGGTAAGTAATTGGCTTAGTCACACAGTTATAAGTGTCAGAACAGGGCTGACTACCAAATGTGCAAGAAAGAGTCCATGGATGTTATCACTGCATCATCCTGTTTTTTCTGTGTTAGAGTAGCCTTGTCAGGTTTTAATTTTTAAATCTAAGAGACTGTTCCCAATATATAGGGTAGGGTCTCTAGGTATGGCTGGTGATCAAGGTCATCTGCAGGGCGACTGGTGAGCAGGGTGATCAGGGGCCCCTGCTGGTACCCGCCTTGGTTGGTGGCCTGACACTGCCCGCTGTCAGGCCCTGGCTGCTGATCACTGCCACTAGTCACCTCCCACTGCAGGAGTGGGGAAGGGGAGAGGAGCAGACACTCAATGCAGGAGCTGCCCCTGACAGGCGTCTGCCCCTTGGTGGTCAGTGCACATCATAGTGACTGGCCATTCCACAGGTTGTTCTGCTGTTCAGTCAATTTGCATATTAGGGTTTTATTATATAGGATATTATTTAATGTTTTTTGGTATAAGCCTCTATTATCAATTCACAACTAAGTTTTCATCTTAGTTTCTTTCATGTTTTTATAAATCTCTGTGATTATCCTCTGCATTCTATTGAGTTTCTTAGTACTGTCTTCCTACTTATTCTCAATTTGACTGTGAATACTATACAGTTATCTGCTTCATTTCATTTCTCATTTTAATTGATTTATTTTATATTTCCAACATCTTAACTTATAAACTTGTCTTTTTTCCCTCTTTCAATATGTCTCATTCTTTTTTTATTTATTTTTCAAATTGAAGTGATAGCTTTGTTTTTCTCATTGGAAATTTGTAATATGCTTACTTTAAAGTTTTTATAGATGTTTTTATGAGATGGATTTCATCTGCAGTGAATTGCTGTACCAATTATTAATTTTGTTGCTTGCCTTTCTTAGCATTGGAATTTCTATTAGCATTTTAATTGCTGTATAACAAGTCCCCACAAACTTAGTTGCTTAAAACAACATCCATTTATTATCTCACATTTTTCATATTTCTGAAGTCTAGGGACAGCTTAGATGAGTCCTAAGATCTAGGGCTAACAGGCTGCAATTTAGGTGTCAGGAAGGGCTGAGGCCTTATCTGGAGCATGAAGTCTTCTTTCAAGTTATGTGGTTGCTAGCATAATTTATTTCCTTGCAGTTGTAGAACTCAGGTTGGCTTGCGTTGAGGCCAATAGGAGGAACTATCTCTGACCTTTTTTGTATAGCTCACTTAATTAAGTTAGTCCCATTCAGGATAATCTTACTTCCTATTATCTCAAAGTCAATTGATTAGGTACCTTGATTACATCTCCAAAATCCCTCCTCTTTTGCCATATAAGGTAACATAATCCCTAGAGTGACATTCATTATAATCACAGGTTCTGCCCACTCTGAAGGAGAGAGGATTGAACAGGGCATGTATACCAATGGATGGGAATCTGAAGGGTCATTTTAGAATTCTCTTCACTTGTTTTATAGATTATTTGGCATCTACTCTCAGTGGGAATTTTATACTATACGTGCTTTAATTATCTTGGAGGAGTGGATTTTCTACCTCTCTTCAGCAAAATGGTCCTCAATTCAAAACCAGGTCTTACAATCTTTTAAATGCTTGTTTCCCACAATGATGCTGAGGATGATGAATACAGACTCTGGCTAATGGTTAATAGAAATGTAGTTGGTCTTAGGTCTTGGTTTAGAGGCTGTTTTAAGTCTTCTGCCTCCCTAATTTAGACTATAATCTTAGGCAATATTCTACAGGAATATATATTTTAAATTATTTGTTATTTTTTAAGTTTCATTTTAGGACTTGAAATTGCCAGAACCTAGACCCAGACTTCAAAAAGTGAACATGCTACTGGCTTTATGTGAAACTCTGAGTTTCCTTTGTCCCCACTGTCAGATTTTGGCCCAAAGCCTAGCTACTCTATGGTTCTAGTTCTCAGTGGCCATTTTGCTTTTCTGCCCATTTCTAGTCCATCATGACATCTATGTTCTTTGGTATTTTCATTTTATATTATTTTTTTTTGGTCATTTATTTATCTCTAAAACAGATAAATTTTTCAAGAATAAATTGATTAGGCCATTTTTATTTATAAATTTTATATATTAAACTTATTGTTTCTAATCTCAAATTAAGCATTTTTGTAATTTAATGAGATAACTTAATCCATTTACATTTATTGTTCTGCAAATAGATTTGGTCTTTCTGTTGTACTGGCCATGCCTGAGCGTCCTGTTAGTGGGCATGGAATGGCAATGACAGAGTCCATTCATAAACAGAATCTGATGAGTAGTTCTGTCCCTTTAAATCAGTGTGTTGATTTTTCCCATTAAAAATATTTGAATATAATTAAAATAGTGTAATAGTCTCTATTACTAGAAGAAAGTTGATTAATTTTATAAAACGGTTATTAATAAAATGTCAGAGATTTAAGTGCAGACTAAGCCTTGGTCTTCCTCACAAGAGCTTGCCTGAAGAGCTGCCACTGCTGCCGGCTGTGGTCTTTCCTCCAAAGGCTTTTGGTGAACATAATGCAGTGGCTTATTCCAGCTATTTCCTCCAGTTGCTATGAAGGGTTTCAACTACTTACTTCTTGGGCGTCGTGAGTAAAAAATAATTTTAAAAATAAACTTTTAATCTAAAATAATTTCAGATGTACAGAAATATTAAATGTAAGATGATGCAGAGAGTTCCTGTATACCCCATCACCCAGTTTCCCCTAAGGTTAACACCTGGTATAAAACATGGTACACTTATCAAAAGACTAATGGTAATTCACTTTGATAGAAGTCTAGACTTCATTAAGATTTTACCAACATTTTCATTAATGTCCTTTATCTATTTCAGGATCCACTCCATAATAACAGATTGCATTTAGTCACGATCAGTAGATTTTTAATAACCAAATAACATAGATCCAAAAACATTTGATTTAACAACTCTGGAATAAACTGTAGCTGTGTCTAGGATATGAGTTTTGAAGCTAAAATTCATAGGGTCTACTGATACTGCCTTCTGTGAAAACCCTTATAATTAGGGCCCAAGACAGCATCACACATAAGGAGGTATTTTTTTATTGGTTGCTTTAATAATGTGGAGAGGAATGCAAGTGGAAAAAAGGAAAAACATCATGGCATTGATGTCATGTTTAGTTGCGCCTTCTTATGGATAGGAATTTGCCACTAATACGGGAAAAAAGTCAGGAATTCAGAACAGGTCAAGCTGAACCAAAGAAGAGTCTCAAAATGGATAGCTGACCATTTAACATCCCAGAGAGCTAGACTCACTAAGCTGGTTTCCCTGGATACTGGAATACTCCCTATCCAGTGGAGTTGAATGACCAATTGTTGAACATTTGAATAAGTATTCAGGGAATGGACTACATATCTAATAGGGGTGTTGAGTTACTAAAAAGGCAAACTGTCTTTAGAGGTAATTGGAAAGAGATATTTTTTACAAAGATACAGACTTATTATCAGGAAAAGCTTACCCTTCTGCACTTTTGATACACTTGTACTCCTACTAGTAGGTAGAAGGGGTGAAACATTGCAATACAAATGCCCTACTCAACTATAATATTGATTATGTTCAATATTATTGTAATCACAAAGCATGGTGCCCAATGGGTACTTGAAATATTAGAAGAATCACTTTGTAAAGTATAGAGTTGTCTAACTACTATGTAGTACACCTAAAACTAATGCAAAATAATATTGATATAAAGTGTAATTGAAAAATAAAATTGTTTTATTATATGCAAAAGTAATATATATTGATTTCAGAGAGGAAGGGAGGAAGAGAGAGAGAGAAAGAAAGAGAGAGAGAGAGAGAGAGAGAGAGAGAGAGAGAGAGAGAGAGAGAGAGAGAGACATCAATGATGAGAGAGAATCATGGATCAATTGCCTCCTGCATGCCCCCCCCCCCACTAGAGATCAAGCCCTTGACCTAGGTATGTGCCCTGACTGAGAATTGAACGGTGACCTCCTGGTTCATAAGTCAATGCTCAGCCATTGAGCCACACTGGCTGTGCAGAAAAAAAAATAAAATAAATGTCCTACTCTTAGATGATCAAATGCTCACAGGATTCAGGGGAATGCAAAAGTAACATCTCAGTCTTGAGTCAGATGCTCCAACCACACAGTGTCCAATGGAATTTAGGAATGCCTTCTCTGCCCTACTCATCTCAGGTTTCCAGATCTTCAGACTCAGTTCTTGAGCTGCCTTACAAGCCTCTCAAAGTTAGGAAAACTCAAAATCCCTGCATCTTTTGACTTCTCTGCTTTCTCTTCACACCTCCTAGCTACAACTGGCCCCAGTTTCTCCTCAGCCTCAGGAGAATTATTATTCATTTCCATCTGTTTCTATTTTAGATAGGGTTGGAATTGTCTAGGGTGGCTGCATTTTGAATTGTGTGGGAGGGGAAGCTGCAAAGCAATCACACACATTACTCAGACATATTACAGTGCAGATGTCCTGTGCACTGTTATGCTAAGAGGCTTCTTTCTCGAGCTTTAGTTGCAATGCCAAATGTCTACTTTTTCTCCCCCTTGCTTAGGTGTGTAACAGGAAACCAGATGGGAGTTGGCATTTTCAGGAATCAGGAAGGGAAGGTGGGAGAGTGGGACAAAGATGAGGAAATAACTGTTACTTTTTATATACTTTTGAGTTGTTTAGATTTGCCAGTTTCTCTCCCTCTCCTGCATTTCTATTTGGACTCAGTGTGTGGGCTTGTTTTTCTCCTCTGGTGCATTGGAAAGTCTACATTCTATTTTTATTGTACTAGAGGTTATTTTTTCCTTTTTGTACCAAATTTGAAGCTCTTTCTCTCTACTGAGCAATGCCAAAAGTGAGAGAATGTTTATTGCAAAGCTGAAATTCAAACCTAAGCAGTTTTATTTCAGCATTGTTATTCTTCATTAATAAGTCTTAAACTATAAAATGATGTTTCAATCATCTTCTCATTTAGTCTTTATTTTTAACATTATTTCCTAGTCTTTTTAACAAAAAATATCCAGAGCAAGAGTTTTTGAACTAGGGTTACACACTTCTGGGTTATTCCTTGTCTAAGTTTATCTCACCCGGTAAAGCATGGGTTATTTTACTAGAATGGCATTTATCTGAAGACTGGGGAAAGCATTATTGACTCTTTGTCATCATATATATTTACAAAGGAATCTAGTTATGTATGTATTTTCTGTGTACACTGTGTGTATATGTGAGAGAGAGATAGAGAAAGAGAAAGCGAGAGAGATTACCTAGAAAAAAAGGAAATATGCAGAGTATATGGAAAATTCAGCATATTATGCACTCTATGAAACAATTAGTATTAGATTAGCATGGTAGATTAAGCAAGGTGGGGTATGCCATGATATTAAAACATGCTCATGTCATTCTCCCCAGGCTTTCGCAAGTCTGTCAGATAAGGAGTAGGGCTTTGTGATTGTTTACTAAGTCTCTGGGGAACCATGTAGCTTTTTTTATTACCACTTTATAAATCATTGTTTTATTTCTCAACTTTAATAGATTACTAACCATCCAAACTAAGGTCCATAGTTCAATCAAGTCAAATTTGTACTATAAATGTGCTTTATTAATTGTTAATTTATAGACATTACTTTGCTTCCTTCCATTTCCAACCAAAGTGGTTCTTCTTTTTCACAAAAATACCCTCAGATTTTACCTTTTATTATTTATTTGTCCTCAAGTACCTTACTTAAATGTCCTCATTTACCTTTTTAAAGATTTAAAAATTACATTTCTCTTTGGAACCTGGATCTGTGAAGCATAATCATGAACAGAGTAAAGTACTAAGTATGAAAAGGAAATTGAGAACAATATGAAATCATCATAGATTTCAGTAGATAAATGCGTTATGCCTAAGCTTCCCACAATGGACTTGACAACAAAGAAGATGATAGCTCTTCCAAACCACACCACTAAATTGATACCAAGCAGTACTTATCTATCTAGAGAAACTTTGAGTGTACTTAAATGACAATTTAAAAGTATAAGCTTTTATTATTGTAGAGATGCAAATGAACCTAAATTTTCGGTGTGTTTTATGTAAGAAAACAATGAGAAATAACTTCATGAAAAAATTATTCTTTCTGTACTACTTAAGAGGAACTGTGTTCACTCTCTTTGTACATATAAAGTTGTTATTCTTCTTCGCTTCCAATTCCCAAGTTCAGACATAGCTCAGGTACTTCTTCAGTGGAAAAAAATAAAAATATCAAAAAAACTTTCCTTGATTAACTTTGAACTTTTCAACTCTCTTCCTTCATTCATCTTATCTTAGAATTCCTATTATGTACAGGTTGAATATTTCATATTTATCTTTTAAGTATTATTATTTGGGTTTCTTAAACTTCTCTTCCTTTTATATGTGACTTTCTTAACTTTTTTTACCTTCTCTTTAATATATGGAGGTATTTTTAAATAACACTTACTGCATTTTGGAAGTGGGCGGGGGGAGGAAACAAAAATAATTTGTTTTTGTTTCCTTTGAACAGTATCGTATTTGAGAGACTTATGATTCCAGAAATAGTGAGCTTACTATTTGGATGACTGAAGAGCAATTAAACAGTTGTGAAAATCTGATTGAAGATATTAGAGAGCTACTTAGATAGAGAAGACTTACAGGACAAAAATGTGATGAGAAGAGAAGTCAGGGAAGTGTATGTCAGATATTTGATCCTGTGTTGTTTTTTAAACCAGAAACTAAAATAAATACTGATAAATGGAGAACACTTCCCACTAGTCAGAATTTCTTCCATTTTGATATATTATGACTTATTCTATGGGAATCTGGGAAAGGAGAGTTTGATTTTTGGCATAGCACTAACAACTTTTCTCTGGATATCCCAGTAGATGATTATGAGATTCATAGAATTAAGAGGGTACAAAGAAGAAAAGATATGGTTCCCTCTGACTTCCAGTAACTCACAATAGTTGTCTCCTGAGACAATCCTTTACACAATTCTGCCTGTAGAAAACAGATTATTAACATTTGACATGTGAAGAGTAGAAATATATTTAACAATACATATTCTTTGCCTTTGAGTATTTTAAAGTCTAGATATATGGAGCCAGTAGATTCTCCCAGAAACAGACCTGAGACAAGGATTTGACAACTCATTTATTTGTGTTTCTATCTTTAGAAATTTTAGTTTCTATGGAGAAGAAAATTTAGTTTCATTGACATTCAATCCTCTGATTTTATACTTGAGAATAGATAATTTAAATATATTTTTAATATTTCATTAGTAATGGGTAGTTACTGTGTGTGTGTGTGTGTGTGTGTAAAAGGTGAATATATTGCTATCATATGTCACTTCTTCTAGAGTAAACTTTTGGTAGATTTAGCTTAGAAATATTATTGGCTATTATCATCTTCTTTTCAGTAGGAGGGGCCAAAATAGGATTGTATCCCAGTGGAAAAGAACTGAAAGATGTTTTGAATCAGTATAGGGAGAGTTGCAGCACTCCTTTATAATTTATGCTTTTTCTGGTCATTGAATTAAGAGGCATTTATTGCCCTCTGCTATAAGCTGACATCCTCAATGATGAATTCACTTTGACCTGTAAAACAAATAAAACAAAGATATTTTTTAAAAGTATAGATTACAAAGAGATCACAGTCTCTAAGAGGATGGCCAGTATGAGAGAAATATTTCCATTCATCATGTAAAATTATATTTTATCCTGTGGGATTAAGGAAGAGAAAGGTACTCTTTTTGCACAAGGATTAATGAAATAAATCTTAGTAATAAATGCAAAGTTCAATTTTATAATTCCAAATTATTTAATACTGAAATAATAAAAAGTAGCTCAAAGTCTATATTAATCAAATAT
>PVJN01013394.1:0-48671 GCA_004026805.1 Lasiurus borealis | reverse complement strand
TTTTCTAAGGGTTCCAAATATTTAATTGTTGGGATGCATAATAGTTGTTAAAATAATGGGCTATTCTGTATTTTGTGCAAACGCTACAGGTGTTTCAATCACCAGGAAAGGAGTGAATCAACATAGCTGGAACTTCCCAGAATCTAGTTTGGCAGTAGCTAGGAGCAAAACAAACACAACAAAACCAAGTAAAAATGTCAATAAAATAATTACACAGACATCATTTGTTTGCTGAAAGAAGTCTTTCTGTGAGTCGAGGAGGAGGGAGACTCTACTTTGTGTAACAACTCTCTGAGTTCTGTTTTCTAGAGCAAAGAAATGACTGACCTAACCTATTCTTGCACAATTCTATGTTATGAAGAATCTTACTATGACCCAAAGAGAATTTCTTCTTGGCTACAACATAACTTCATACATTCCTCATTTGAATCTCTTATAAGTATTCTGTGTAGGAAAAACTAATACCACTCAAAAATTAATGAAATAAGATAATCAACATAGGATTTTTAATTATAAGGAGGAGGGAGAAACATATACACCCAGAGAGAGAGAAAGCAGAAAATTAGAAAAATTAAAAATATACTCATCAGAAACATTTTATGAACAAAAATATGAATATGTATGATACTATTATGCAATTTGTTAATTAATTAATTGCTTCTATACAACAAGAAACTAAAACCTTCTACAAAAATGACATATTGAGGCAATAAAAGGTAAAATATTACCTTATAATGTCTAGAAAGGGTAAAAACAATAATAGTCTTGCAAATGAGTGCCTCTTTGGGAACAGCAGAAAGGAGAGAAGTCTATGCTGAACAAACAGTTCAGGGCATGGAGCGAAGCCTGGAGATGAGAAAGGAAATGAATAATGGTCTAAAAGATAACTGAGAGAAAATGATTGATATCAAACTGTTTCAAATGTTTCACCATATACATGATTGTTATCTCTGTAGGCAAAAGATTAAATAATTGGATAGTAAAAAGCCTAATGGTATAATGACATACTCTTTTTTTAGAAAGAAGGAAAATTTCCAATTTAAACTGAAAAGCTTCCCAGTCCATCAGTTCTACATCCACAGATTCATATTACATTTATAGTATCACCGTTGCAAAATGATATATGTAAACTAAGACCCTAAATAGCCACAATCAACAAGACTTCCTTACTCCAAACACGAAATAGATTTATGGAAAAGCTGATGGACAAGGAAAGCAGAAATGTCCTCCACAGAGCTTATAGGATGAACAGTCAATCATAGCCACAAAGACAAATTTCCAGGCAGGTTCTGCTGCCAATCTGAGTTAATTCACAATTTTTTTTTTTGGAAAGGCAAAATAGAGTAGAATATGAATAAAGCAATAGATTTGATGACAAAACTGTAAAGCTATAAAGGAGAATAACTGGATTAAACCCAGTATAATCAGGTTGTCATAAAGCCATTGGTCGATTCCCTTGGCCCTTTTTCTATGATTAGAGTGTAAGTTCCAAAATGGTCGATTGAGAAGCTTCGCTAACATCAACTAGCCAAGTCATTTTGTGGTGGTCCTTCAATGGGGTACATGTTTTCTAATAGGCTTTAACATGTGTACTACAATAGTCTTCTAATATGTTCCCACTTTCATATATGTATTCATATGCTTGTACCATAGAGCATCATGTCCCTAGTTGTATTAAGTTTTTATTGCTACTACTATATCAAATTACCACAAACTCAATAGTGTAAAACAATACAAATTTATTCTTCAATTCGATTCTTGGCCTGCAACTTCTCACAAGCTGGGACCCTTCCATGGTTGTTGGAGAGCCAGTTTCAGCCCAATCCCCACAGGCCAGGCCGAGGGAACCTGCTGTTGCACAAATCTGTGCACCGGGCCTCTAATATGTATTTTAGATCTTTGGTTAATCTCTTTCTGCCCTCCCTGCCTTCCCTCTGAGATTCATCAATCTGTTTCATGGTTCCATGCCTGTGGTTTCCACTTCTGTTTTGAGCATCTGCCCCTTGGTGGTCAGTGTGCATCATAGCTACAAATTGGCCAGTCAGCTGGTCACTTAGGCATATATATATATATGCATATATATGTATATATATATGCATACATACACACACACACTAGAGGCCCAGTACATGAAATTCGCGCATGGGGCTGGGGAGTGTCCTTCACCCCAGCCTGCTCTCTTTCTAATTTGGGACCCTTGGCTCCCAACTGCTCACCTGCCTGCTTTCCTGATTGCCCCTAACTGCTTCTGCCTGCCAGCATGTGCCCCTAACTGCCCTCCCCTGCATCCCTGATCACCCCTAAATGCCCTCCCCTGTAAGCCTGGGTCCCCCCAACTGTCCTTCACCCCCAACTTCCCTCCTCTGCTGGACTGGTCTCTCCCAACTGCCTCCCCTGCGGGCCATCTTGTGGTGGCCATCTTGTGTCCACATGGGGCAGAATCTTTTGATCACATGGGGACAGTCATCTTGTGTGTTGGAATGATGGTCAATATGCATATTACTCTTTTGTTAGATAAGATAGAATTCTGCTACACTGGTGGGGCCAGCTAGTTTACCCTGAAGGATGTCCTATATCAGGATGGGTGTTTCTTTGGGGCATGTGATGGCCTGGGTGAGGGTCCTGTGGTGGTTTGCAGGCCAGCCACCCCCCCCCACCCCAGCAACCCAAGCAGAGGCCCTGGTATCTGGGATTTATTTATCTTCTACAATTGAAACTTTGTAGCCTAGAGTGGAGCCATGCCTTGTGCTCGCACAGCCGTTGAAATTTTGTTGCCTTAAAGAGAGGCCTGGGTTGGCCAGGGAGTGCAGAAAGCTTGGCATCCTCTATCGCCCTGGGCAACGTAAGCCTCCCTCCTGCTCTGTGGCCAAAGCCATCTTGGTTGGGTTAATTTGCATACTCACTCTGGCTGCTGGGCATGGCTGGTGGGCATGGCTTGTGGCTGTGGTGGAGGTATGGTCAATTTGCACATTACTCTTTTATTAGATAGGATGGTTTGGTAAGTTAGAAGCCCAACATTAGTATCACTAGGCTAGAATAAAAGTCTTGACAGGGACAAATTTCTTTTTGGCACCTCTAGGGGAATGTCTGTTTTTCTGTCTTTATCACTTTCTAAATGTTTCCACTTTCCTTAATTTTGGCCTGGTCATTCCATATTCAAAGCCAGCAAGGTTGCATTCCTCTTAGTCTTCTTTCATGGTCCCTCTCAGGGTAGACAGAAAAGATGCTTCTCTTTTAAGAATCTAGGTTCTTACTAGTAGAAACCACCCACCCAAATCGTACATAGACATCACCCATCTCAAAGCTTTGACTTTAATCACATCTGAAAAGTCCCTTTTGTCATGTAATTAATATATTCTCAGGTTCCAAGAATTAGAATATGAACATCTTTTGGATATAGTGGCATTATTCTTCCTATTACACCGATTTTCTAGTTCTTTTTCTCCCAGACTCCTAAACACATAGATAGGCCATTGATCTCTGTTTTGGAATTTGCATAAATTCTCACCTTAAGATACATTTTCTCTATTCTTCATGGATAACTAGGAAACTGCTGTAGTTATGTCCACGGGGAAGATATTTTATCCCCACCATCTTGCAGCTAACATTTACTTTTTGTTTTCACCCTGATATAATCTATTTGTAAACCAACCTTTTATCATTTCTTTTTCTCTTTTAACTGGCCGGTAGGGCCCCTCACCACACTGTGGCCACAAGCACAGTGTAGGTACTTGATCTTGCAGCTTACTCAGATTTTCACCCTGCTTAGGCTCAACGTAGGATAAAATCTTTCCAAATTACATTGACTGTTGCCATGCTCATGAAATTTTGCATTGAGTGCTTCAAATAAATCTACAATTCTTCACAGTCCAAACTTCATTGGACTCTACTGTGATTGAGGGTGGAAGAGTTAACATAAATGTGAAGCAAAATTGTAAATGAGATTGTTCATCTCATAGGAATGCAAAATGTTTCTCATCTTCTTATCTAATTGAAATGGGAAATATGGCATTTACCAAGGTAATGATCGCATTGCATATACACAAGGACTTTATGAACGTGCCCTCTCAGAAATACAATGACCATCAAAGTAGCTGTGATTGGAACTGCTGCATACTTAAGCCTGTAGTATTTCACAGTCATCTTTAGTCATCATCTGGTTTTTTGCAGGAACCAGCCTGGCAAATGAAGTGGAGATATAATAGAGACAATGAGTCATGCACCATTTATGTCTTTACTGATGGCACTAATCTATTTTTATCTTATTTCACAGTCTGAGAACTCAATGTGGGAATAACTCTGTGGAGTGCCATTTAAATATATACTTAAGTGTATCCATTCTAACTGTATACCTGGGGAATGGGGAAATTATTTCAAGGTGGGTTCATGGACTTTGTGAACCCACTAAGAAAAAAGGGTTTTAGCCAGGACTTCATTAATTAGTTGGTCCCTGTGATCTCTTACTCCTATTAGGGGAGGCATCGTAGCTTTTCTCTTAGTTCCAATGTCAAGTCAGATCTTGAATACAAGAGTTCTTGAAATAATTGAGTATTTCTCTTTCACCAAGCCTGTGAGAATCAATAGAGTATATACTTTTTATAGTGTTGTGTTTTTCTTCATTATGACATAACTACTGCTTCAATCAACTAATTCCAGATCTGAAATCTTGCTGACTTCTGGGACTGAGTTAGCAATTTTGGCTTGGGTTGCAGTGAATACCTTCAACCTCCTATAGGTTTTTATACAAATGGCTAGACCCTAAATTTAATAGAGTTAATTTTTCTATGGATCAGTATTGACAATCAGAGGCAAAGTCCCTCATTGACTAGGACTACATCATACTGCTGCACTGTGGGTAGGTATATATAAAAATATGCTACATAATAGTTTACTTCTTTCTGGTGTGGGAGCCTCCAATTTTCTCTAATAATATCAAATCTGTGATGCTTGTTCATGTAACCAATTTCTTTGTTTCTATGGTAACTGTTGGCAATGCAAATCTTTCCATATTGATATAATATGGAGGGTTGAAGAACATGATGTGAAAGGGAACTTATATATAGGCCACTGTTTTTATAATCTATATTAAAATGAAGAAGGTAGAATCTCTGGAGGTTAAAGCTTGTCATTAGGAATATGATCAGAGGGTAAAGGGCTGAAGTCTAGGACACTGTGAGCAATAAATAAAGGGCAATAAACAGTTTGCATGAAAAGGGACGATCTAGAAAGTACATGACAATTGTCTTCCACTGGCTGCAAGTTTGCTATGAGTAACATTTGCACAGGGATTTTCAGCTTACTTTAAAATGACCTTCATGAATTTGCAGATTATTAGGTACCTGTACTGCTGTAGAATTATACCAAACAGCCTTGCAAAAGCTTCTGAAGCTCTCCAGTTGTGAAAATTAACACCTATGAAATTAAATTCAAATCTATGAAAATCCTTGTGGTCTTCAGACAAAATTCATGGCTTAAATTCCAAGAAATTAGTGTGTGTGTGTGTGTGTGTGTGTGTGTGTGTGTGTGTGAAAAATATGGAAATCTTATAATTAACTTTTCATTTTCAGCTTCATTAGGAAACACAAATATAAATTAATGTTTCATTTATTTCAATATGTGAATAAAATTTAAGTCTCAGACTTCAAATAATTCACTTTAAATGCTCTAGAAAAAGATAGCCACCTTGACTCAAAGTATATCTGAATTTTACAATTTAGTTATATCCTATTTTAAATCAGCCTATAGAATTATACTCAGTAGTTAAATAACTATTATTAATAGTACCATATTTTCTGGCATATATGATGACTTTTTAACCCAGGAAAATCTTCTCAAAAGTCAGCGGTTGTCTCTTTTTTTTTTGGTGAAGTATTCCTTATATGAATATATCACAACTTATTATCATGTCTTATGGGGCGGGTATATCCCAAACCCTATATTTTAACTGGAAAAATTGGGGTTCCTCTTATACGCCCAGTCGTCTTATATGCCAGAAAATACGGTAATATAACTTACATTTACATTTTATTCTTCAAAATACATTATTTGTTTAATCTTAAAAAATCATATCTGTAAAAATAAAAAAGGAAATCCCATATAATAAAGATTAATATGCAAATTGTTCCATGGACTGGGAGTTTGACTGGGAGTTTGACCTGGAGGTGGGGCCGACCAACCAAGTGCCTGCAGTTCCCCCCACATCCCCCCCACACCCCACCAGCCCTACCTTATTGGCCCCAATCCAGGGCTGGCCAGCCAGACCCCACCCGTGCACGAATTCATACACTAAGCTTCTAGTATTATTATATACAGTTTACACTGAGGAAACGGAGGGCAAGGAAGCAGTAGGTAACTTTCTGACAGTTACCTAGTAAGTAACAGGACCAGGAAGAGAAAGATCTTTTACCTTGTAGCACAAATCTCTCTTCACAGTTTTATCATTTGTCTAACTCGATTCATGTATTTCAGAGATTAAAGATGGCTTTTAGTCATGTCCTTATAGCCACCTTTAAATAATTGGAAATCAATTAATGTTTTAATTGAAATGATATGATTAATGAGTTATGTAACTAGAAACATAACATTTTTTTTTCAATTAACTTATGTTAAGTAGCTCTGGAGCCAGGTTGCTCATTCCTTAAATAATTATATGAATTCAAGCATGTTTGATAAAATTTATAAATCTCAATTTTCTCATCCATAAACTAGAAGTACTATAGTGGCTACTCCATAGTGTTTCAATATGAATTAATCAAATTAATCTGTATATAAGGTGACTAACACATTGCCTAGTACAAATAAGATCTAAGGAAATATTGCTATCATTCTGGAATATTTTCACCATTGAAATATAGTGGTTGGCTTATATAAAAAAGAAAAAAAATAGAGCTTCTCAAGCCTTCTATGGAGGTCACTTAAATCATATATAACTAAGGAAACTAAGACCTAGAGTGGTTATAGGCCTTCTCAAAGATAATATCCTTTGGGGATGGCATGTGGTCTGTATGTTTTTACTCTAAGAAAGCAACCTCAAAAAGTATTATTTGGAATTCATTTTATTTGTGTTAATACAGAAGTTTTGTGTGGGTATACATTTTTTTATGAAGATAATCAACTCTTTTCCTGCTAATAAAAAGTAACATTGTATTTCTTTAAACTATTTTTAGCTAATTTGGTATACATGGGGTGCAATTGTACTTTTCAATTTTAAATCTAACGATAAGAAATTATCTTAATTGGATAAACACAAATGGTATGATTCATGGAAAAATGGCTTAATGTTTAATTCAGAAATCCTGATCATTGTAGCCATTCCCTATTAGTTATTTTTTGTCCTTGAAAAAAAGTATACTTTCTGAAATATAAGAAAACTTAGAATTAGGTATGATCTAAGAACTATAGAAGACAAAGAACCATTATTATATTCATAACTAGAGGCCTGTTGCACAAAATTTCATGCACAGGGGGTAGGGGGTGGGGGGAAGCTGTCCTTCAGCCCAGCCTGCTCCCTCTCCAATCTGGCACCCCTTGAAGGATGTCTAACTGCCTGTTTAGGCCTAATCCTATTTTGACAGTAGGACATCCCTCTCACAATCCATGGGCAGTTGGACATCCCTCTCACAATCTAGGACTGATGACTCCCAATTGCTCACCTGCCTGCTTCCCTGATTGCCCCTAACTGCTTCTGCCTCATCAACTCCTAACCACTCCCCTTCCAGCCTGATTGATGCCTAACTGCTCCCCTGCTAGCTTGTTTGCCTCCAATTGCCCTCTCCTGTGGGCCTGGTCATCCCTCACTGCCCTCCTCTGTGGGCCTGGTCACCCCTAATTGACTTCTCCTGCAGGCCTGGATCTCCCCAAACTGTCCTTCTCTACAAGCCCAGTCACCTCCAACTTCCCTCCTTTGCTGGTCTGGTCATCCCTAACTGTCCTCCCCTGCAGGCTTGATTACCCCCAACTGCCCTCCCTTGCAGGTCTGGTTCCTCCCAGCTGTCCTCCCATACTGGTGTAATCACCCACAACTACCCTCCCTTGCAGGCCTGGTCCCTGCCAACTGTCCTCTCCTGCTGGCTATATTGAGGTGGCCATCTTGTGTCCATATGAGGGCAGGATCTTTTGACCACATGGGAACAGTCATCTTGTGTATTGGAGTGATGGTAAATCTGCATATTACTCTTTTATTAGATGGGATAGAGGCCTGTGGGTGGGGCCAGCTGGTTTCCCTGAAGTGTGTCCCAGATCAGGGTGGGTGTTTCCTTGGGGCATGGTGTGGCCTGGGTGAGGGGCCTGTGGTGGTTTTCAGGCTGGCCATGCCCCCTGGCAACCCAAGTGGAGGCCCTGGTTGTTGGGATTTATTTACCTTCTACAATTGAAATTTTGTAGTCTGGAGCAGAACCAAGCCTTCTACTTGCACAGCCATTGAAACTTTGTTGCCTTAAGTGGAGGCCTTGGCCAGCCAGGGTGTGTGGAAAGCATGGCTTCCTCCATAGCCAGGTGCAACTCAAGCCTCCCTCCTGCCCTTTCTGTGGCTGTAGCCATCTTTGTTGGGTTAATTTGCATACTTGCTCTGATTGACTGGTGGGTATGGCTTGTGAGTATAGCAGAGATACCATCAATTTGCATATTAGTCTTTTACTAGATAGGATTAAGTTAATAATAATTGAGGAGAGTTTCAGATTTCAGTGTATTTTTTAGCTTATTTTTAATAAAATTTAATTTGGTTAATAAGATTATACAAACTTTTTTCTGACCCAGTGCTAATTATGTGACTAATTTGAATTTAATATTTCAATTTAGTTTTAAATATATATTATGTGCACATTATATGCATATAGAAAAATGTTAGATATATCTTTGAAGTGAAATAAACATAGGAGTAAGGCATTACACAAATGAATGTACATACCCATTGTAAGAATTTTATTGTATTTTGTAATATGCTAAAATGATTAAAGTATAATGTCTTTTTTAAGCTTCCATACATGTGTATATTTTAAAATATTTTTCCAATTCATTAAAAATGAACCATGATAATTAATTAACTAAACTAATATATAAAAGTTCACTTCTTTAACATGTGAAATCATTTGATTTATGTATTCTCAAAAATAGTATTTATCCTAATAGAGCTAAAAAGAGTGAATATTTCAGTCAGAATTTCATTTTATTCAACAATGGGGAGATTTCAGTTCAAATGTGGGGAAAATCACATTGACTTATATTTTTAGATATCAGTGCTTGCTTTCCAATGAAAATAATTGCATCTATAGCAGTCCCCTTTTATCCTTGGGGAATATGTTGTAAGACCCTCCCCAGTGAATGTATGAAACTTTGAATAGTACTAAGTCCTATATATATTACGAGAGGCCCAGCATAGGGAATCTTGTGCAGGTATGGTACCTAGACCTAGTGTATGATCAGGGCTCTCTTCCCCAGCTGCTGGCGGCCAGCTCTACCCACCCCCACTCCGACCCACCTGGATTCCCACTCATGGCTCAGCTCCTGCCACAGGTCACTCTCTGTGAGAGGGGTGATCAGCAGGGCAGGGGCCTTGGTCTGGCACTGCCCACGTCCCTCACCACCCAACTCAGTTTCCCATTCACCATCAGCCCTGCCGGCTGGGGAAAGGGATGAGAAGTGGTTAATGCACCTCATAGTGTCCGGTTGAGTGGTTGTTTTGGTGGTTCTGCCATTATGGTTGCTGGGCTTTTATTATATAGGATTTTTTTTCCTGTAAATACATACTATGGTAAAGTTTAATTTATGAAGTTGGCACAGTATAAAATTAACAACTAATAATAAAAATAGAACAATTATAATCATGTAATATAATAAACTTATATAAATGTGGTCTCTCTCCTTTTTCCGTCTTCTCTTTTTCTCTTTATGCAATAGTTATTATATTTTTTCAGGCCAAACATGTTGCTGAATATATGTAACCATCCCTTACTTACAGTAAGTGCCTTGTTGTCATTCATTTAAGGGGACCTCTTACTGAAGTCGTCATATAGGTTAGTTTCTGGTGCAACAAATTTCTGTCAATCAGAACATGCTTTCTGTTCTTGTCTTCCACACATAAACTTAATACCTTGTCCATTTTAGCTACATACTAATCATACACTGTGGCTGGAACTTTGCAGTTTGAGATGTGACTGCAAAATGTATTGTCAAAAGAAGAGACAGACTCGTTATTTTGATACATTTTCATTAACTAAAGGCCCCAAATTAGCATGAATTTCTTTTTCTTTCCTTCATTCATAACTTCCTAGATATAATATTTGTTCTTACTGTAACTCTAATCAATCCTAGCATACATTCTTTTTTTCTTTTCTTATTAACTTGATAACTTTCTCCTTAAAGGAAGCAATTTACAGCTTATCTTTGGAATAACCAAATTGTCAGCATCACTACTCTTACATTTTCCAAACATTATTTATTAAAATAAGAGTTACATGAACATAAGCACTGTGATACCTCAATATTTGGTCAAATAACTGAGATGCCTACTAAGTGACTAATGTGGGGCTGGCATATACAATGTAGATACTAGATAAGCAGGAAGAGACTGGCATGGTGTGAGCTGTCATCAAGTTACTCCGAATGACCCTTCATTTATTTTTATTTTTGGGTTGATGCCTATCAAGGCACATTAAAATTTCTGAGTTGTTTATTACCTAATTTTTCCACTTATTATTTTGGAAAGCAGTTGACCACATGTAACAGAAACAGGGGAAAGTAAAACCAAGGCTAAGGTAGCACTACTGTACTCACATTTGCTGTCCTTTAAATTCCTTTTTAGATGGTCACAGCTATTTGGTTGAATGCAAAATAGGTTTCCAGGGTCATAAAACTTAGAAGTAAGCAGCAGATTTAACCGTGAATCTAAATAGTATCCACATTCTTTCATAGTATTGGGCAAAGGAAATAGCAGTAACTAAGCAGAGGGCAAACCTATTACAGATCTGCAATATCGGAAACAGTCCTTTCCATTTTCTCGAGTTGCACATATTAGAATATCTCAGATACAGAGCTGGATGGTGTGATTGGCAATAAAAATCTAAAAATGTGCAGTTCCTGTAGTTCAAGACACATAACCTTCTGAAAGTAATAAGAAAACACTTGCTCTTGATTTTCCTGGGTTTTGTCATTGTAAATGAGCTAGAAGCTGGTTTGATATTATTCTGACAATTGCTCTGGCCTGTGAACTCTTCCCAGTTGTGATGACTAGATTGTCATTGGTACTCATGGGGGGGTGTTTTGTTAGCAGGACATTACAGATAAAAAGAAAGTGAGATGGTTGTCAAATATTTTTGTTTAAATTTAAAATGGAAACAGAGCACCAAAGTACATTCTACAACTTAACAGCTCCTCAAACAACAGATGTGTGTGTTGTTCTGTATATACAGTATCTGGCATTGTCAGATGGGATTAGTTTTCTTTCAAACATAAACCAGATGAGTTTATAAGCAATTCCTGTTTACAGACTCTACTCTTTATTCTGAAGAGAAATATATTGAGGTCACAATGTATATAGATTTTACAGAATAATTTACACAACCAATGCTCTTCCCACAGAAACATACATTAAAAAAAAAAAAACAACTAGACTCTAGCACTGGAGCTCCAGTTACTAATACTTATTTGGCACAGATGCTATAAAATATTACGGCATTATCATATGTATAAAATCCCATCTTAGCAAATATTTGACTATAACTTGCACTATTACATTTTTCTAGTATTTTTTCTCAATTAGATTTCAAGTTTTCACCTGCCATTTCTCCCAAAAAAAACACATACTTAGAAATCATCAAGGTTTATAAATGTTTATTTTCTGATTTTTGTATTTTAATTTTAGTGCTATCTAAACACACACATGCACACATGTCCATTACATGCTGGATGTGTGTATGTGTTGTGCTATCTGCATCAGCATTTTGTATTCAATTAAAAACTATGCCATTGTATCTCCTTTGCATATCTGTGTACAATTACTTTGGCAAAACGTAGCTTAACTCCGAAATGTATTGTCAAAAGAAGAGACAGACTCATTATTTTGATACATTTTCATTAACTAAAGGCCCAGTGATGCTAAGCCTGCAACAACAGGGTGTCCTGTATTCTGGGCATACAGGAAATGATAGAAGTTTTGAATTATCCCAAGACACATAGTTCTAGAGAGATGCTCTGGATTTAAGCAAACCAGTGCTCTGGCATACAGTATAATACCTCTTTCTAAATTATTCCATTTATAAACCTCATCTGCTCTTAACTATTATTAAGAGTTTTTTTCCATGTTGTATTACAAAATTTGCTTATTTTGATTTCTTTACATGAGCGATTAGTTTATTCCTAATTTTGTTGTTTGTATATATTTGAATAGCATTATATTAAGAAAAATCTAAACCACCATCAAGAATTCATGAAAATAAATTTACCCTTTCAAATAAGATTTTCTATTACTTAAGCTTGAACAATACAGGGTGAGACAAATGTAACAACAGGTTTTTTTTGTATGGAAAATAATATAGTAATTAATAAAGAGTAAACTTGAGTGTTTCTCATACTCATTTTCTGCCCCACCCTGTATTGTGTTATGGCATTACTGTATTAACTGATAAAATAAATATATTATAACTTTCTCTATTTTACTAAATAATATGTCTTTGCTTCTGGGCAGCTAATTTGCAACATTCATACAACACCTTCATTATTGTTGAAGTAGCAGGAAGCAAATGTATCAATGGCTGTCCAGGTTTCCTTTGCCAAAATCTAATGCTGAATGTTCATACCATTCACATAAGCCTTTGGCTCTGTTGATAGAACAGTCGACACCATCTAAAGACTTTATATTTCTTTAGATAAGTTCCCCGGGAGCATCTTATTCTCATATGAAGTAAGTTGTTTTGGCTTACTTATTATCGATATAATAAATTCAGTGCTAAAAGCAGTATTCCCAGACGGTCTCTTTTATTGTCTGTCCAGTTCTCACTTTAGCACGTGGGAAGACATCATTGTCTTATACATTCAGAATCCTTAAGGCTTCCTGTCACTGAAACTAGTCTTTTGGTACGGCTTGCTTAAAGGTTTTTGTGAACTGATAGATGCCACTTGATTTGTTATTCCTTTCAGTCACTTTGTGAAGGGGAAAGAGCTATTGCTATATGCCACAAATGATATAGTGCAAACTTCTTGCACTGCTTATTTTGAAATATGCGTAGGAATCAGCCCCTAAGATAGCCGTCACTGCTCCTTGCCTCTTGGTGTTCAGATAATTGTCTATTTTCCTTGCACGATGAAATGGGTAGACTTGGGTCACTGTCTTAGCCAATTAAAGACGCTTTAACAAAACACTGTAGTCTGAGTAGTTTAAACACTCATATCTGATAGTTCCGGAGGCTAAGAGTTCCAGGAGCAAGATGTCAGTAGGTTACAAGAACTCTTCGTAGTTTGCCATCTTCTTGCTGTATCTTCACGTGGCAAACTAAATGGCTGTTCTCTTCCTCTTTTTATAAGGGTAGTAATGTCCTGATGGGGACTCCACTCTATGACCCCATCTAAACTTAATTACCTCCCAAAGGCCACACCTCCAAATGATATCACATGTGGGATTGGAGTTTAACATATGAATTTTGGAGAGACATAAACATATAGTCCATAGCAAGAACCAATAAGTTATTGCAGACATTATTAGAGTGACTTCTGAAGGTAGGTCATAAAAGATGCTGCAACTTTCTTTTTTGGCCTATATTTTGGGGACAGTTTTTCTGGGGCAAGCAAACTGTCATGTTATGAGGACACTCAGCATGGTGTAACACTGAGGCCATCTGTCAACAGCCACATATCTGAGTCACTCTGGATGCAGATCCTCTAATCCCAGTCAGGCCTTCCCATGCAGCTCCAAAACACATCTTCACTGAAACATTATTAAGAGACACTGAGTCCTATGCTTCCTCCCTTCTCTCCTCCAAATCCATAACCTACAGAAAATCGAGATTACATCCGTTCTTTGCTTTAAGCTGCTACATTTCAGGGATAGTTGTTACACAGCAATAGGCAACTGATACATACGTACCACTTAGATATTTGCTGTTGTGATTTTTCTGTTTGGCTTTGAGAAAGCTAAAATCTCCTGACACTAGGAACATTTCCAGACACTAATATCTAGGCCTTGGCTTTGTTAGAAGTTGACCTGGAATTACAAGTTAGGCTGTGATGTTCTCTTTTTTAACATAAGTAATCTCACAAGACAACCTGTGTCCATGATGAAATTAAAAACAAAACAAAAAACAAAAAAAAACAAGCAAACAAGGCCACTCTTATAATCTTGTCTAAGTACAAAAAATAAGGTTACTGTGTAAAGTGCAGAAGTACCAAACTTTCCCCTCTCTTGGCTAATATGAGTGACCACTGCTTCTTTGCCAGTAGCAGACTTCATTTTGTTTCATCCATTCTATCTTAAAGAAAATGTATTAAGATATAAACTCATGGAATTGTTCCCTGCTCCCTGACAGCATCTGATCCAGAGTAAATATCACATACTCAAATCACCTATCCTAATCACCTATTTTAATGCCAAATCATGTAGAACGCTTTTCTAACACTCTCATAATAAATTTGAAATGTGGGGTTCGGGATGCAGACTTTTCTTCCTGTGGATTTTTGTCCTTAGGAAGTTTGAAAAATAAACTCATGGACAAAAAAGACTTCTTTAATAAAAAAAAAAATGTAGAAGTTTATTGCAATCAGATAAAAAAGCTCCATCTGGGCAGGAGGGTCCTCAAAGGGGATCCCCTGGGATGAGCTTCCAATGGGAAAAGCCTGTTCTCTCTTTATCTCTCTCTCTGTAATGGGAAAATCAATCTAAAAAAAATAAATGTGGCCAAAACCGGTTTGGCTCAGTGGATAGAGCGTCAGCCTGCAGACTGAAAGATCCCAGGTTTGATTCTGGTCAAGGGCATGTATCTTGGTTGTGGCACATTCCCAGTAGCGGTGTGCAAAAGGCAGCTGATCAATGTTTCTCTCTCTTTGATGTTTCTAACTCTCTATCCCTCTCCCTTCCTCTCTGTAAAAAATCAATAAAATATATTTTTTAAAAATGTGTCTCGTGTCCCTTTATCTCCATATTATTTATGCTGCAGCTCTTTGTCTGAACCTGACCCTTCCTAATTGGTCCCTTTCCTTAATTTGGGATCCCCACCCTGCTTTTCTCATTGGCCATTATGCTACATAGAATTAGTTTCAAAGCTCAAAGCGCACAGGGTGCCTCCTTCTTTCTCTCCCCCTTATCTTGCTGGTTGGAGTTGCCTTTGATACCCCAGCTGCTCAGGCCAGAGTTATCTCTGTCCTTGATTTATGGCTACTTTAATTGCTCAGGTCAGAAATGTTTCCATCTGTCTGGAACCCTCTTCCTGTGGCATTCCTTTATCCTTTGTATAAGTAAGATCAGCATTTTGGCATCTTTAACTCCCCATCTGCTATGGAACCTCTTTATTCTCTAAGATTCCCTAAACTTGCCTGTTTTGTTCCTAGAATTCCTTCCAAAATGATCCATGGTTGCCCTCAGGATATGGTCCTCTTCATTGAAACAAGTAATAAATTATACTTTGCTTGATTACAGGTGTATATCTGATGGACTTTTTCCTGGAGGTTATTTATAAAGTCTTAAAAACATCCATAAATTCATTAATATTTAAAATGTACCTTTATTCATTACATTGATAGATAACATGGATTTTTAAGACCAGACTGAATATTCTATGAATAAAATATTAGTGATACATTTTGAACAATGGGTATAGAGTTTAGACGTTCCTTTTTAAAGTATTTTTTTTTGAAAGACAGAAAAAATTAAAACATTTTGGTATGGAAAATACATCAACATCTATAGAAATAACTGTTAAATATCCAAGTTAAAGAAGACATTTTTATCAGTGAAATATTTTTAACTACTATTACCTCTCTTCAAAAATATTTTCTTATAAAGAAATCTTCAGCAAAATGTCATTTTATCCTTGGTCATTGGCTAGTCTATCTTTCTACTATGATTTAGCATTCAAAAGTAATCCTCTTTTTTATTGTTAAAATTGCATTGCTAATAATTATTTTAATAATTATATCTGTTGGCTGTTTCTATGTGTTAGGAACCATTCTGAATACCAATTTAATTGTTTCAGAAATCTAATGAAGCATTATGATTTCTGTTTTACAGTTAATTAAAATGAAACAGAAGATTTGAGCACATTGTCTGAGAGCAGGAAGCTGTAAGAGTCAGAATTTAAACCCAGGCAAGCCAGTTTCATTAACTTGTTCGATTTAGTCTTTAGATACTACAAAGCTTCTTCCTCGCTCTTAGATTTTCGAAAAATTTACCATTGATTCTCTGCTGTATAACTCATTTTAATAATTTGTGAATCTATTCTTTTCTCTAGTTCAGATAACTCTAAATCACTTTTTAAAAGGTTATAGATAATATATTTCTGTCTATAATTATTTATAACTGTATCAGACATTCAAAGTCTACTAAAAGTTTGGTAAATATTACAACTTTTTATTATAAAAATAATCATTTAAAACATTTTTACTTAATTAGAACAAAACAAATGTGTGTGAAAGTTAAGAGATTGGTTTTTATGGGAACTAATTTTAGAAAAATAATATGCCAAGTTCCTAACTATTTTTTTTATTACAACCTATTCAAAAGTTGCCTATTTAGTTTATAAAATAGAGAGTATATACCCATTTCCAAAAATGTGTTTTGAACATACCATTTTTTATTGTCACACTTTCCATGGAAGAGTTGCTGGAAACATTTTGATAACTTGCATAAACTAATAATTTGGTACTCTTCAAACTAATATTGTTTTAAATTAAAGTGTTTTTTAAAATATATTTTATTGATTTTTTACAGAGAGGAGGGTAGAGGGAGAGAAAGTTAGAAACATTGATGAGAGAGAAACATCAATTAGCTGTCTCCTACACACCTCTTACTAGAGATGTGCCCATAACCAAGGTACATGCCCTTGACGGAATCGAACCTGGGACCCCTCTATCCATTGAGCCAAACCAGTTAGGGCAAAAGTATAGTTTTTAATATTTTAAAGAAAGGCCTTAGAGAACTGTTGGTGGCCTCATTCAGAAATATTTAAATTCTTTGAAAGTTTCAGGGATGGCTTCAAATTATCATAGCTCATTCAACACAGATATTTTATATTCATTACAATTTAAGTTGGCAATGGTGGAGGGAGACAGTTCACCACTCATTATTAAAATATTACTGGAGTGCTCAACAGAATACACTAACAAATCAGTACTTTTGTGGAAAAAAAAAACAAACTTAGAAGCTTTCTTTCTTTTACTCATTCTTCTTAACTGTCTTACCCAAGAATCTGAGCTAGCTAATAGTTTTAGCATTTTTAAGAATGGATGTGGATTTTAAAAAATATATATATATCTCTTGTTCCTCCCTAAACCTTTTTGTTCATTTTTGGTTGATTTTTATTTTTTATTTTTTCCTCTTTGTCTTTCAATCTCTTAACTCCAGAAGCTAAAGTATGGTTTTGGAACTTAGACAGACCTTCCTAGAATCCGACCTACAACTAATTTGTGGTCTTGAGCCAATTTTCTTACCCCTCCTTATCTCTGATTCTTCTTTTTTTTTAAATTCTGACATTATAGTACTTTTCTCAGATGATTATTATATGCATTAAACGTAATAATTCATATGAAATCTCATAGCATTTAGTAAGTTTCAATGAAAACTTAGATTTTTTGTCCTCTTCTTTAAAAAAAAATATTGTGATGATCTTAAAAATACACCTTGCAGACCTCCAGATATAGGGAGTATTATGGATCAAGGACTGCAGCTGCTCTGTTCTCAAACCCACAGCCATGTTAACACTGAGACCATGCTTTCTAAAGGCCTTGCCTAGCCAAAGACTGAGTCTGAGTGGTGTACTTGCCAACAGGAGGCATTCCCAGGAGACACAGGACTCTTAAAAGCTTCTTCAAATGCTTCTGAAGACCTTACCAAACCTTCCTTAGCCTGCATAGGGGGGCAGCACACTTCTACCAACCTCCCCTCCCTCTCTTGTTCCTTCAGGGGCAGACTGCATAATGATTTCTCTCTCAGATTTCCCACATCTCTTTACATAGACCAGCAGTTTTCAACCTTTTTCATGTCATAGCACACAAAAACTATTTACTAAAAGGTTTGACACACCAAAAAATATATTTTTGCTCATCTGACAAAAAATATAGATATAATTTAGATTCATTCACACTAGACAAGCATTGTGTTGGCTGTTGTCATTTTTTTTTTTTTTTGCCAATCTAGCAGGGGTGGGGAACCTTTCTTTTGCCAAGGGCCATTTGAATTTTTATAACCTCATTAGCCAGCCATACAAAATTATCAACTTAAAAATTAGCCTGCTATATTTGGTCAAACATTTAATTAACTTACCCCTAATGCCTTTGCTGGGTCAGACCAAATGATTTCATATGCCTTATACAGCCCCTGGCCAGACATTCCTTACCCCTGAAAGGGAAAAGCAGTGCCCTTGACGAAAGAGTCAGGTACAGCATGTTTTAAAAATTCTTGTGGAACGCCTCTTGAACATAGCTGGCACAGATAGTTATCTTATTAAAATCTTTGCAGCTCTGTGCTCATCTTAGTGTCTGATTCTTAAAGAATCCAAACTTTACACAAGTAATTATCTTGAGAAGACCTAGCCCTTTGCCATCAACTCCACTTGGACCGCTAGTATATATGCATCTTACATACATTTACCCGTACCCGTATTTTCCTGCCTGAATTCCCTCTCCTGCAGTATCTTGCCAATTAAGCCCAGAATCAATAAATAAAATGCACAAAGGGCCACTTTATAAAATTTAAGGTCTTGCTTCTCAATAGCTAAATTGCACTGCCCAACATTGCCCGTAGGGATACATCCTGAAAATATCAAACTCATAATAAATGGATACCTTAGCCTAGTTTAATCATTATTAGAGAATGAATGAAAATTCTCTTGATCATTTTTATAGTGAAATGGAAAGCAATACTTGCCACTTCCTTTGGTGTCAGTCAATTAAGAAGTTGTCAGTCCATATCACCAAAATATAATTCAGATTATACCAATGACCACATATATTCGTGTACTATCTCTACATGAATCTATATGTAAGGATATTTGCCACAGTTTTTATAATAAGACTTTCCTTTTCTGTGCCTTATACTTAGAAGATGAGTCTTCAGATGGGAAGGGACACATCATTAATCAATCCATTACCTCTCAGAGTGAATCATCTCTCTTGAGCACTTTGGTTCCTGGTACTCTGACACGAAGACACCCCAGAAGTACATTAGTTTTACTTCTGAGATTTGATATCAATTTATATCCCAATTCTACTCTTAGTTCAGTTTGAGTTTAGCACAGGCAGCCCATAAGTGCAAATAAATAAACAAACACAAAATACACGATTTAATAAAAATTAAGAAAGAGCAACAAAAGAAGCAAAGGAAATATAAGAATATAGATTGGCTTAAAGAGGACACATGTATTGTACTAGCAGAGAGCTACTCTCAGAGCCGAAAGTGCTGCTCCATTTGCTATTGGGACACAATCAGTTTGTTGGTGCCTCAAACAGCTAGCTGATCCAGCTTTATAGGTGTCGTTTTAAGATTTCCTTTTGCCTAGCTGTTGCCCCATATCTTTACTGCCTTCTTCCTTGATGCTTTTGTAGTAAAGATATAAAGATAGAGCTTACCTGAATGCAGCCCAACTACACTGTCCCTCTAACAGGCCTGCCTCTTTTCCACCACCCCAGGTGAGACCCTGTTGCTACACCAAGTGGTATAACTTGAACTCCAAAATTATAGCTCTAATATAATACATCAAAGCTTTCACGGAACGTTTATCAAAAAGTAAACATACACTGGATTGTGGATCCATGAGGGAAGTGGAACATTATACCTCTCACAGGAGCTTCAATTTGTGTGAACCTCAGTGTAATGTTGAGATGAAATGTTTAATCTTTAACTTTGCAAACACTGGGTGCCTGAAAGGTTGCATAGTGCAGGGTGTTTCCTCGGCACTGCTGGCCCAGGTGTTAATTAGCAGTGACTCGGTGCCAGCCACTGCTCAGTACTTGCCCAGGCAGTGCAGGGCCTTTTCACTTCTTCCTGTCTGCATGCCCCATTGAAAAGAGCATGGGATAAGGGAAACCAGTAAATCAGATTAGAAATAAAAGGACACACAATAGTCTCAGCTCTCAGTTTGAAACCAGTTTCTCTTAACTTAAAATGTAATTTTCATGTAGATTGTCTTTTTTATATCTCAATGGTGACTCTAGCTCAAATGTAATTATTAACAGTAATGAGAACTAAGCCACATATTTTAAGAGGCAAATGATTTATTTTATTTTACAGATTGCAAAGAGTTAGGTATTATCAACTGCTATTTTTTTCTGGATTTCATTTCTAATGAATCGAGATTGGAATATTCTCTCCAGATCTGTTCATTCACATACTCAACGGATATTTTCAGAGTTTGTACAATGTGCCAGCCTCTGAGACAGGAAACTAAAGTCACAACAGTGTAAAAAGATGTAATGAAGACTAAAAAATAAACACAATTTTCACTCAATGCAGCAAACACCAAGATTCCGGGGATAAACATAGAGCCAGAAAAAGTCCCTCTCACAAAAACACAGTGGTGTCTGTGGTACAGCAAGAGATCTAACTAATATCCAGCTCTGAAAAATAAAGTGAAGGCAGGCCGAAACCGGTTTGGATCAGTGGATAGAGCATCAGCCTATAGACTGAAAGGTCCCAGGTTCGATTCCGGTCAAGGGCATGTACCGTGGTTGCGAGCACATTTCCAGTAGGGGTTGTGCAGGAGGTGGCTGATCGATGTCTCTGTCTCATCGATGTTTCTAACTCTCTATCCTTCTCCCTTCTTCTCTGTAAAAAATCAATACAATATATTTAAAAAAAAAGAAAAGAAAGTGAAGGCAGGATGTATTGAAGAAGTTTTTCCTGGCTTAAAAAAGAAAACAAAACCACACTAAGACCCTAAAGACAAAGAAAAAAAAAAAAAACATGAGCAAAACAAAAATATACAGATACTATTTATAATTGCAAAGGGCTAACAGTTACATTCTCCCCACCTCACACACACACACCACATTAGTATTATACTTTTATGAACATAGAGGTAAACCTTGATGTAACTGCATACTGAGCAGACAATGATGTACCTGAAGTGAGCAAAATTTTTCTGGGGTTCAGTTTTTTATTTACTGCTATTACAGGGAGCGGTAGCTCTTTGCTTTCAATTTACCTAAGAAGGTAATTATTTTATTTATAAAACTAGAAAAAAAACATAAAATAAAACCCACCACATTTTTACTTTTTCTTCCTATTAAATAATGTATATGGCTCATAGGGACTGATATACATTGGTCTAGAAAAATTCTGTATGTTTTCAAGTACCAGCTCAAAGTAGATACATTTCTCATTGCTCAGTGTATGTTTTTTGACCCTGCCCCCCTAAGAACAGTATGCTGAATCAGGAGTGGACATCTGACTCAACCTAACCCAATCAGATTCTTTCTCCTAGGAATTTGGATTCAGTGACATGAATCAGGTTACCATTATTTGATTTCTTAAAATGAAATGTAGAGTCTGTGAATTTTTATGCACCAAAGAAAAATATACATATTTAAGAGCTATTTTATTTTATTTTATTTTATTTTAGTAAGAATAAAGAGATAAAAATACACAATAGTACAGGGAAAAATAGATAAGTGACATGGATAGTTGTTTGGGTTCTTAAAATATTTCAATTTTAGTGTCTACTTTCTCTTAGGGCCTCAGTGCACTAAATAAACTCTCTGCATTTTGTGTGTGTGTGTGTGTGTGTGTGTGTGTGTGTGAGCTATATCTTTACATTTGTACTAAAGCTCACTGATAAGCATCTAACTTATTCAATTATTTATCTACTTTATTTAAGCAGGTTTCACTTATTAAAGTGTTGTCTAAAACTAACCCTAAAATCGAACTGGACAGATGATACAACTCTGTCCTCAAAAGTACAATAATTTTGGAAATTGAATAATATATGAACAATCTACTAGTATACTATCTAATAAGGGAGTAATATTCAAATTGACCATACCTCCTCTACACACACCAGTCATGCCCACCAGCCAATCAGAGTGAGATGCATATTAACCCAACAAAGATGGCTATGGCCACAGAGAGAGCAGGAGAGAGGTTTGGGTTGCCCCTAGTGATGGAGGAAGCCAAGCACCCAGGCCTCTGCTTAAGGAACAAAAGGTTTCAATGTCTGTGCAGCAGAAATCTTGGCTCTGCTCCAGGCTACGAAGTTCCAATTGTAGAAGATAAGTAAATCCCAGATACCAGGGCCTCCTCTTGGGTCTCTGGGTAGTGTGGCCGGTCTGCAAACCACCACAGGCCCCTTACCCAGGCCACTCCATCCCCCAAGGGAACACCCACCCTCATCTGGGACACCCTTTAGGGCAAACCAGCTGGCCCCCACCCATGCATCAGGCATCTGTCCTATCTAATAAAAGAGTAATATGCAGATTGACCATCACTCCAACACACATGATGACTGCTCCCATGTGGCACAAATGGAATTCTAGTTGCCCAGGAAAAAAAAATTACTAAGAAAAATAATATTTCTATAACCACTTATAGTTTAAAGAGATATAATGGTAACGTTTTCCTCTTGAAAATAATTTTAATATACTTATTCATTGAATAGGAGTTTTTCTGCTCCTCTGGAACATGTAGTGTCTAAGGAGCAGTGGGTCTCAAAGTGCATCCATTAAGTCCTAACTACAGAGCCAGAGTCTGAAAACCCAGTGGAAAACTCACTATAGGCTAGTGAAGGCTCCTGAAAGGCAGAGACCTTGCAGAAAGGGCCGTGAAAACTGGATTCTCCACTTCACAGGTGATGGTTTGCTATTAAGAAAGAAGGTGGAAGGAAGCTCTTGTAAATATGTTACTTCCATTTTTATGGATTGGGAAATATTTTAGAATTGAAAGAAAAATAATTAATATAAGATGCTGTTGAAATTTAATATAATATGATTAATTTTTATTGGCCAAACTTAAGAAAACTACAACAGTAACAAAAGGTATTTTAAATTATACATACTTTACCTGGAAACATACTTTAACAATTAAGAGCCATAGACCAAAAAATGTTTATATCATACTTCTACAGAGAATTCTCTCAGGCATTCTCTTTGGCAATCTACATGTGCTCTGGTATATTATATAGTCACTACTTCAGAGGAGGTTGGTAATCCTGTTTATTGTGATCAATAACAGTGATATAACTTATCCTAAACACTGACCAAATTCATTCATATCTTATGAATTCTGATAGATTATCTCTACCCCCATCTGGATAAAATTCACCAGCACCTCCCTTTAAAACACTCCTTTTTAGGATTTGTTCTTCCTTTTTTTAATAGACAGTTCTATTTTTAATCATTACTTATGTTTTCAACATTTCATTTTTCTGCTCCAATGTATTCCATTTATATTTCATTATGCTCTCCATCTGTCTATCACATCTTCATGTAATGTCTACTGTTTTCTATAATAGTTTCCTTCTTCCCTTTATCGAAGTGGCAGTTTTATGTTTCCTACTTTAATCAATATCTATTTAGGAATGATTTATTTTTCTTCAATGAGTGGCTTTAGTGTATAGCACTTTTGTCATTTATTATATCAAACTCTGATTGCACATAGCTATTTTTCTTGATGTCAGCCTTCTATCAATGCTTCAAAAAGCATCTTATTTTACATCTATTCAGATAGTAATTTTAAATGTAATATGTCTGTCTTTCTAGAATATATCATTTCAACAGTCAGCATATGTTAAAAGGTTTTTTTTTTTCTCCCGAATTACAAAATTTGAATAAATTTCTCAAGTCACTCTAGAGTAGAAAATGTGTCTTAGGTATTAATCTTGTTTAAAAAGAATTGTCAGGAGAATATATGTATTTATGAAAAATGCTATGCTTTGTCAAATAATGTTATCATTTATAGCACTTGAAAAATACTTTATTAGTAATTAATTAAAACATCACTATACAATAATTACATAGAGAACATTTTATTCATTGTATTTAATAATTTAGTGTTTAGATAAATTCAATATTTTCTAATGCTATATCTGATCATAAGTTTTTATGGAGTTCGTACAAAAGAGGCATGTAAAAATATTAAATTATGTATCATTCCCTTCTCTTATTCCCCTATTATTACCATCTATTTCAATGTTGAATTTTATCCATCCATAAATTACTCATAAATTATACCATCTAGATAAACTATATAAGTTAATCCTCAGGGTATACCAGGTCAATCTTTGCGAATTTATGATATTGACCTTGATAATCTTAACAAGTTTGAGAAAAATCTAAAATCCTTCCAAGTAATATTTTTTCCATCATTTCCTGAATAAACTAATTCTCACAAAAGGCATCTGGGAATAATAGAGAACATGTTCATTTTAGGATCCAAGAGAACTAAATGTGCATTTTGGAGCATTCTCTTACTAGATGTGTGACTTGGATCATGTTATATAATCTTGATGAACATGTGTTTTTTTCATCTACAAACTAGTTTCATCTATTACTTAATATCCTGTCTCAGAGGTTATTTGTAAAATTAAAGGATCTAATGCTTGCCATATGCTTCATGTAGAATTTGGCATATATTCACTTATTAAATCATTGTTGTTTTTATTGTCCTTACAATTAAAGAAATGGAAGGAGATCCACAGTGGTAGTGGGAGTAGGGGGGCAGTGAAATACTTTTCTTCCACTGGAAAATTACATAAAGAGCAGAAAAGAATTTTGCATACTGCTCCACTGACTAAAGGGTGTTAGAAAGAAGATATATTGTAGTATTTCTTCCTTCTTCTCAAGTACTTATAGAGTGGCTTTAAATAATAGATACATAAAGTGTTAATGTAATATAATTTTTATATTCCCAGGAGCTTAAAATGGATTATTAATTTTTAAATTATTTCTAAAAATATTCTGGTGTGTTGGGCAATTCTGTAGACAATAACTAAAACTGAAATAATGTTAAAAACTAACATTATAATTTTTAAAATGTAGGATACTTTGCCATAATCAAATCAACCTAATGTCAAAATGCAAACTTTTAAGGAAATTCCTGGTATTACTCCAGATGTGTGCAGGTGGGTATTATAGGACTTGAGGCTATTTCTTATACTCTCTGGAGAGTAAGTATTGAGTCTACATATGTCAAAAGGCAATCAATGTACTATACTACACACATAAAGCTAAGTCAAGGCTATAAAACTCCCTGTTTTTATAGTCAGTTGTCTGGATTACTCTATAGTTAGAAAACTGATGAAAGCTCTAGGATTGTTACATTTTGGACAGTTTATGAAGTTCACTTATATTCATGGAAAAATAGCTAGATTTAAAAGGTTTAAGTTAAGGGAATATTGGAAAATTAGAAAATTGCATCTGACTTTTGTTGTTCTTTTTTAATATGAATAGCAACTTGGATAAAGAGTCAGAATATTAGTTTAAAAACATTACTGTTAAAATACCATTGAATTTATGAAAATTCAGAAAACACATTTATCCAAATAAAATTATGAATTAGGTTTCAATTACATCTCAATAAAACAGAATATTTTTAAAAATATGAATTATGTAATACTGAAAAGAGAACTATAGTACTGCAAAAAAAAATTACCTAATTTATTAAGTTAGAAATTATGGAAGACATATTTAACTCTTCTTTTACTCATCCCCTATCTGATAAACCACCAAGTTGTAAATTCTACCTCTAGGTACCTTCTCAAGTACCTTTCTACCAAGCTGATTCAGGAGTATTCAGGACCTAGAGAAATAGTTACTGATATTGTTAAACTCCCTATTTATATAACCAGTTTGATTTAAAAACACTTATCAACCGATGACAAGTTAATGATTTACAAATTAACATTTAGCATAGTTGATAGAGAAGGTGCATTAGATCTACTAACAATTATTAATTTTCTCACCAGTTCATGAGAAACTTATTCATGGTGAGGCACCTTATTTCCTGTCCAGGGCCAGGGACCACCTCTGTATGTTCTTTATTGGCAAATGTGTGATTCCTGGCTAATGTCTTATCTCCCCCTGTGAGGAATTGCTATCGAGTCCATCATGGCAGTGGAGCTTTAGAACATGTTTGTCTCGAAACAGTACAGGCCTTCTTGCCTTTGCGGTTGCCTCCCCCAACCATTTCCAAAATTGTGGCTTCGAATGCTTTTCTCAATGGTGGTTATTGTACTCCATTGATGATGACCATGAATATAAGCCTTACCCAGAGTATGCAGGAAAATCTGAGCATTTCTGTATTTTCTGAACAATATAGAACAAAACATTTCTGTCTTTTTTCTTCAATGAATTAGTCTATGTCATTGCATTTCTAGAATGTGATTTCTTTTAAGATTAATTGCACCTCTACCCTTCAAATCCATAGTCACTGAGGACAATGTGGAAGAGTTCTGTAGGCAGAATGAGAATACAAGGAACATCTACTCTGACAAGATTTAAGACAGACAATGTCACCACATTGGCTAGACAAGTGCATTAGCATTGCAGAGGAATAGTATAGATAGACTGGCTGGACTGGTGCATGAAGCCAGCATTACAGGGTATCTTTTCTGGGTGCCATGAGTAAGTGGGTACACAGGGTAAAAGATACTGTCACCATCCATACTGAGGTGCTGTAGGACAGTGGGTCCCATCAAGGTTAATTTTGTCATCCAGGGAACATTTGTAGTGTCTGAAGATCAGATCATTTTAAGTGCCAATAACGAGGGAAGGGAAGCAAGGTTTTTACTGGTACAAAGTGGTTAAAGATGCCACTTAACATCCTAGAATTCACTGAGCATTCCCCTATCCCACTCCCCAAACCAGAAATTATTCAGCTTGAAATATTAATAATGCCAAAGTGGAGAGACTCTGCTGTAGAGCCAGATCTGCATTGAGGTAGAAATTCAGATGCATGAAAGCGGAGGATAATTAAACTTAAAGGTCAGCAATACCCTGTTCCAGACTCCTGAACTTACCATGGGTCCAGTGTATGCATCCTCCCAAATCAATATGCCAGCATCATACAAGCACCAACCTTACAAGGTCCTAGAATAAAATACTGACCAGTGGTAGCAATCCACTCAGAGGAGTGCCATCCTGAACCTAGACACAGGGCCCTTGGGCAACCTTACAGTACAGATCTACAGCTTCTTAAAAAATCTTGTCAACCCCATTTATGCAGAAGAGTGATTTTCAAGCTCTTTCATCTCATGACACACATAAACTAATTACTAATATTTTGGGACATACCAAAAAATATATTTTTTTGCCGACCTGACAAAAATATGCATAATTTTGACTCATTCACACCAGATGGTTATTGTTGTGTTGGCTGTTGTCATCTTTTAAATTTCACAATCTAAGACAAAAGAGGTCAGGGTCCCTGCCTAAATAGTCAGGCATTGCATGTTTTAAAAGTCCTTGCAGAGCACCAATTGAAAATTACTGTTGTAGAGAACTGAGAATTAAAGGGAGTCCGGAAGGGAAGAAATGGGTCCCTAGACCCAGGTAGGCCATGTTCTAAACTTAAGATGCCCTGCCTAAGTGACACTGCCATCCTGGCCAGTCCAGGCAGCAGAGGGAGTCTTAGAACATTCAAATGAAGCATTTTAAGCTTGGGCCCCAAAAGTGTTAATCTTGGTACCACTACTTTCTACTTCCTGCAACAGCATCATCTCTTGATATCTCCAGTGTCTCCCTCCTAATTGTTCTCTCAAAGTCACTCATGACAATTCAGTAAGAATGAGCTCTCTGAAATAAATGAAGTGAATAAAGTAAATATAGGATATGGTTGTTACAAAATCTGAAATAAATGAAGTAAATATAGGATATGGTTGTTACAATCCATTCAATTCTGCTTAAGGCCATTCAACTTCTTTACTTTTCTCAGAATAAAATCTAAAATCTTTATACTGACCTGTAAGAACCTCAGCTGTTATCTAAAATTCCAGTCTTATTCCTTCTCTTCTTCCCCCTCTTTGTTCATCCACCATACTCCATAACATCACCCGCTGTTTTACCATTATCTACTCTTCTTAAAGATACTTCTTTTTAGAAATTTTATTTCCTCTTAGGCTAGGTTAGGTTCAAATGTTACACATCTTTTTAGCATCTCACAGTTTATTCATATTCCTTACAATTACTAGTTAGGCAGTATCTATCCTCTCCTTTGTACTATATGTTAATGAGAGCAAGGCCTCAATCAGACTTGCTCACCACATTACTCTCATAGGTTGATAGTCAATGAATAGCAGTTGGCTAAATAGATGAATAAAAACTAAATTTCCTATTTAGTTTATTACCAAGTTGACTCTTCTTTTATAATACTTTTTAATATGAAAATACTTCATACATGCATAAATACAAAAGAAATGATGAAAGCTGAATTCCTACCACCAAGATCTAAAAATTGTCAGCATGCAGGGGAGCCTCTCATGATTTTATTGCTCCAATTACTTTTTTATAGAATTAAATAATATAATTCTTACTTTTGATATAGGTGTAGGCTTTAATTTAGCTTATATTCAAAGACTAAGCAGTATACTGGTCATGTTCTGAAGGACTATAGAACATGTTCCAGAAGGAATGTTTAAAATTATACTTTGCTGAGACAATAGAAATATGGATAAACGTGAAACAATGATAGTTTAAACAAAGACAATAGTTACAGGATATCAAATTTCTGCCTTTTGCTTTAAAAATAACATCACTGGCTCAAAATTATGAGATATTTTGCAGAATCTTGATTCTTCAACCGAGCACCTTTTGTCCTCACAATATAATTTTGTTTTGCTGATATACTATTCTTCTGTCAATCAAGAAGAGATAACTCCAAGGCCACAAAAGAATCTGATACAAAAAAAGTGTTATATATTACTAACACAGACTTTCAGTTTCCTAAAACAAATCCTCCTTGACTCCCTCATGGCCTCCTACTTGTGCTTTTTAGAGAGATAGATTTGAGAGGTCTTTCTCTCCCATCCTTTTGCTCTGGCCAAACTGAACAAATCTTTCTCTGTCTCAAGCGCTAGCATCTTGACACTTTGGCCTCCTAACGCATCCAGTATAGGAAACTGGATGACAGGAGATGATTTTGCAACAACCATGCCTTATATTTACATCATCTACTTTGCTCTAATATTTAAAAATAACTTTGTTATCTACCTCATATACTTTAGTAAAACAAAAACATTATTTTATATAATCTAATCAGAATAGTTCACATAAACTAACGACAAAAAAATAATTCCTTGATATCATCTAACTCCCAGAGTATTTGCTTATTTCTCCAGATTATTCCTAAACATCTTTTTCAGCTTCTTCAAACTGGTAACTGATATCTATACATTGCATTTGACTGTTATATTCCTTAAAACCCTTTAACATAAATGGTGTCAGCTTATTATAGTCAGCAATTGTTCTGTAGAAAATTCTACTTTCTGAATTTGATTTTCATATATATGTTAAAGTTATTATTCCATTATATTTAAAGTCACTGTAAGTTAGCTCAAGCAGGTTGATTAGATTCAATTTAAGTATTTTTTTTGAGAATACTTCACAGGTGATATATATTTGACAATTCAATATGTAATGACCTAATTAATGGGTGATTGTGCTATTGCTATTGGTACTAAGATATATCAATGTATGCTTCCAATGTTCATACCCTCTCATTGAGGAACCTTAAAACATTAGGATAAAGTATACAATTTAATTAAAATCACGTAATCAACCTCTTGAGTAGTCACTATATACATTTTGCTTAGTTTTCTTATTTTCGATATCAAGTCTTTCTAAACCAATGACTCGCCCAGATTACCTCTTATCGTGAACTTTGGAAATTTTGATAAGACTGATTAAGGTTGAAGGAGGAATTTTAAAATCCATAAAATCCAACAAACATAATGAGAATCCTCGAATAATCTGACAGTATATTTCTAGTCAATCACTGACTACAAAACTATGGATTTAGGCATACAGTTAAAGCTCATTACTATACAAGTGGATTGGAGGTCTCTACAAACTAACAAAGCTGTAACAGGTTTATAATCTAATTTGTTAGTGCTCTTAAAATTGTCCCATGCTGATCAAGCACTTTTGCCTTTGCTTTTTACTTCCCTTATACTCAATTCAGAAATAAAACTTGAATTCCAACAAATTAATTAACCCTCTTACTTACTTGGTTATTTCAGCTCCATTAAGCTAAAGTAATCAAATCACCTCCCTCCTAAAAGCCTTGAGAAGACAAATTTAGAAGCATTCAACTGTGAAAGGACAGATACAAAGCTCACTAGAGAAATAGGATCTGAATAGTCAAATAATTTTGAATAGGCATTAGGTGCTTGGGAGTTTCCACATGAACCAATGATTCTTGGTTAGTCCTATAAATTCATTGTAAATATAATGTAGCATATCAACCTTAAGAATTATAAGTGTTTTTAGGTACTCTCTTGGCATACATAAAGGAAAATGTTTGGTACCAGTGCTTGCTCATTTAATCTTTTGGACTGAAAGACCAGTTTCTTCTTTCTCCTAACTCATCTTTTTTTCCTCCTCCACTTTTGAAACAAAAACAAATGAATACACAAACAGCAACAGAAAACACCTTTTGGCTAGATCTGTAATGTGCAATTCGTGTGTATTTTGTCTCATAAGCCTTTGTCATAAATACTAGTAATAATTACTACTATTCATAGTTTAAAGATAAGGAAACTGAATCAATAAAAATGTTATCAATGTGACCTCACAATGATGTTGCGACCATTGATGCAACTGGATCTAGGCTCCCAACTGAAGGAAGCTGACACTATTTATATCAAAGGGATTTAAGAAACATAATAGTCATATGCAATGTATAGATAGGATCAGTTACTGGTTTGAAGAAGCTGAAAAAGATATTTAGGGATCATCTGAAGAAATAAGCATGGGGGAAACAAAATGGCCCAGTCTTTTCTCCCAATGCACTTTAAAGCAAAAACACAACATTATGTTGTCTTTCAACCACTGTGCATTTTTATTATGTTGTCTTTCAGTGGTTGAAAGACAGCACACTGAATCTGGGTAAGTGCACAGGTTCATTATTTCATTGTGATAAATATAGATAATATGTTACATGTAAATTTTGAATCCTTTTTTATTTTCCAAACATATCCTTTATTAAATAAATTCTCTCAAGATCCGACTTTAATACATGTTAGATATTTAGGGAATCTTAATATGTAAGATTACTGTCTATATATACACATTTGGAATTAGTTTATTTTATATAGGTGATCAATATTTTACATTTTGCTCCCTAAATATATTGTTATCTACTCTTATTGCCTAAATCTGAAAAGTGAGTTATTAAAAAAAGAAAGAAAACCAAAAATATAACCTCTTGAAGAGCAAATATTTTTTAAAGGAGATGAAAACTAGATAGTGCCACCCTTAAAATGAACATACTTTAATTAGAAAGCTAGAAATACTTGGTCAAGGCACTCAAAAGAACAGTGTGTTAGCTTCATAGTTAAAATCATTAACTAGTAGAATATTCCCAGGATGCTTTTCTGAGTTGACTTTTAATTTATACAATATCATGTCCCGGTAGAAAAAATGGTTGTACTTTAAGGAGACCAAGGCGCTTATTGGAAGCAGGGTTTCCCATGTGATTAACTTTTTAGGCTTGAATGAGTGAAGTAAATTTCTTGAAACTCAGTAAGCTCATGTCTAAAATACAAATACGAAACCTTACCCCATAGTGTTCTTGTACACAAGTTGATATTTAATTTGCTAGCATATAATGAGAATGTAATAAATATGTTGAACCTGGAATATTAATAAAGAGCATTTGGTAGATTTGTATGCATTAATGTGCTTGAATATAGAAGACTTTTCAAGGGTGGTTACATTTTAGAAGGTTCTAACGGAAAGAATTTAGCCTTTATTTTATAATTTTTTATTTTTACCAATTTTCAGTTACTATAATTAAATACATATAATAATAGTCATGCATATCTCAAGGAAATCCTATAATCACATAACCTGTCATAGCACATCCTGAACCTCATTTCTGAGACCCAGCTTAATATAAATTTCAATCTGCCATAGGGAGCAGATTTAATTTCTAAGGTTGTTTGAACACTGCTAAATGTCCAGAGTAGCTAGCTTTTGGGATTCCTAAAAATTATTTTATTTCATTCTTCCTTGATATGTTCATTACCTCATAAGATTTTCATATTCTATTTCTCCCTTTTGTGAATTTGGTATTTCTGATATTCTCATCTTCTCAAGACAGAAAACTACTAGAATAATGTGATATTTAGTATTAAGAACCAATGGAGTATATACAATATGTGTAGAGACTTGGGGGCCATATAGAATATGTTTTGTTTATTTTTTTTGTGGTTGTTATTCAAATGTGTGATAGACAGAATTCTTGGAAAGTCTATAGTATTTCTGTTCCCTGGTACATACTTATTGTATAATTTGTTTTCCTTGATTATAGATGAAATCTGGGAATATGATGATAGAGTAAATCCCTTGATTCAGTAACATTATATACTACTCTCAATGCTTATCTTATTTGTACAGAGAAGAGAGAAATGCCACAGAGATGGAGGTGTCCAGGCAGATGGAAACATTTCTGGCCTGGACAATAAAACAGCCATAAACCAAGGACAGACAGGGATATTTCTGACCTGAGCAATTAAAGTGACCATAAGTTAAATGGAAAGTAGCCCTCACACATTTTGGTGTCTTCAAATCTCCATCTGCGCATTTCTCTCCCATGGACCATCCATATTCTCAAACCTTCCTAATTAAGCTACCTAATTACCCTTATCAATAGGAAACATAGATGCTTTGTTCAGATGGGAAAAGGCTCTGGTAGACTATTTTCCCCTAGAGAGTAGGACTTTGTTATAGAGAATTATCTGATTATGTTTCTCTTCCCCTAACCGAGAGCCTGGGCCAGGAATCTATTTCCATTGTATCTTCACCATGAGAACATCATTAGGTTACTAGAGGTTAAAAACTCCCATGGGAATTGGGATCTTCCTAAGACTGTCATCCCCAAGTTTCTCACTTTCACACTAGTCTACGTTCACTGCCAAGCAAATCATAAAGGTAACGAAAACTATTTATTTTCCATATGCTTAGGAACTATCTCAGTTTTCAACACTTAACAAATATTTAAGATTTGTTATGTGATGGCAAAAAGAAAATATATATATATATATATATTAGCCAAAGCACTTAAACAAGAAATACATAAATAAATGAAGGGAATCCAAATTCAAAAACAAGTTAAACTATTTACAGTCCATAACCTTATATGTAGAAAATTTTAAGGAATCTGTCAAAAATAAAAGAAAATAAATTATGTGAGTTCACAAGTTATTGCATTTCATAATTTGAATATGTAAAATTAATGACATTTTTATGTACTACAATGAAAAATGTGAAAATGACTGAAATTAAGGAAACCGTTTCTCTTATAATATAAAAAGAACAAAATACTAAGAAATTAAGAAGACTTCTATGTTAAACATATCACTAATCTATAGATTCAGTTCAATCTATATAAAAAAATCAGCTACTTTCTTTGTGGAAATTGGCATTCTGATCCTAAAATTCACATAAAAATGTAAAGACCAATTTTGGATAGGCAAAAGACTGTTAAAAAGAACAAGCTTATTAGATTAGAAATTCCTAATTTTAGAATTAATATTTATCTCCATATTAAAACAAATTTAAGCCATTAAAATCCTATGTAATAAAAGAGTAATATGCAAATTGACCAACACTCCAAGACATAATATGGCTGCCCCCATGTGGACACAAGATGGCCTGCAGGTGAGGGCATATGTGGTCAGTTAGAGGTGACCAGGCCAGCAGAGGAGGGCTAGCAAGACCAGGCTAGCAAGGAAGAGCAGTTTGGGGAAACCAGGCCTGCAGGGGAGGACAGTTGAGGATAATCAGGTCAGCAGGGGAGCAGATAAGCATTGATCAGGCTGGCAAGCAAGTGAGAAGCTGGGAGCCTGTAGTCCTAAATTGTGAAAAGGATGTCTGACTGTAGTCAGGCATCCCCCAAGGTTGCAGTCTGGGCTGAGGACATTCCTCCTCCCCCACACAGTGCACACATTTCATGCACCAGGCCTCTAGTATCATACATATATATATTTAAGCATCACTTTGATTTATAGAATGAACAATGATTGATCATTTTGTCTGGGTTATCCTTAATAAAAGATAACCAGGTGTTTTCTGGCAATACTTGAACTCTTGCTGATTCTAAAATTATAATTATCAAATAATTTCTATTTCAAATTCAGAAACATGCTGATGGTGGACAAACAACCTTGCCTGAACCAGACAAAACCTTGAAAACATCATTCTAATTTATTTTGTAAGGAGATGAAAAAATACAGATTATTGATCAATTTAATTTTTCTTCCTCAAAAATTTATTTCTAATTTATTCTTTGAAAATTAAATAAAGTAAAATACTGTTTCCTAAAAAAATCATATGAATATAGAGATACTACCATTAGCGTATCAGGTGTTAAATAATTAGAGGCTCAAATTTCTGAGTATTTCATTGACTCTGTCTTCAAAATGATTTTTATTACTATTCATGTTTTATCTTAATATATCCTCTACACCTTATTAAAGAAAAAGAATTATAAAGAGTCAAAACTGGTTTTGCTCAGTGGATAGAGCATCGGCCTGCAGTCTGAAAGGTCCCAGGTTCGATTCCGGTCAAGGGTATGTACATTGGTTGTGGGCACATCCCCAGTAGGGGGCATGCAGGAGGTGGCTGATCGATGTCTCTTTCTCATCCATGTTTCTAACTTTCAATCCCTCTCCCTTCTTCTCTGTGAAAAATCAATAAAATAAAATTAAAAAGAAATATTTAAATTATTTCACATAATTTAGAACCCAACCATAGTATTTTTCTTTATTAAAACATAGATGTATTTAAAATACAAGTGCTAGGACTTGATTAGATTAACAAGGAGTTAATTTAAGGGAACATCTGTTTTTTTTGTAACTGCCTAGGGTGGTAAAAAGGAATCCAGATGCTTATATAATTTATTCTCCTCAGTTTAGAATAAAAATATCTTTGCAATAGATATAGTAAGCAAAAATTCAGTGTTTTAGGGCTCCCATATGCCTAACAGAAATATGTTTGTTTGTTTTTTCCCCAAAATGGCATGTGCACAATCTACTGCATACATATGTATGTATTCCTATTACAACACTAAGGATCAGTTATTGCAACTACTTTGGCCACGATAGAACAGATACATGTGGTAGACAGAATTCCAAGATGGGCCCCAAGGTCTCATCCTCTGGTATACATAATGTGCTAGTATATTGTCCCCTCCTCTCAAATGTGGAAGTGGACTATGAATATGATAGGCATCACTTCTATGACATGTTACATTATATGTTACATATAAAGGAATTTTGTAAAAATAAAGCTAGTCAGCTACTTTAAGTCACAGGGAGCTGATTCTAAGTGGATACAATCTGCTGAGCCCTTTATAAAAACTTAAAAACAGCAGAGAAGCTATCCTACTGCCTTAAAGGAACACGATGTCAGTCGTTATTCAGCTACAAAAATGAATTCTGCTTGCAAGATGTGAGCTGAGATGAGAACTCTGAGCCTCCCCTAATAGCACAGGCCAGGCTGATAACTTGTTGCATCCGTGTCAGATTCTGAGCATAAGGCACACATAAGCTGTGCTTTGACTCTTGGTCCATGGTAACTGTGAGATAATACATGTGCTGTTTTAAGCTGCTAAATTTATTTTCTCTCCTGACATTTGCAAAAATTCATTAGTAGAAACTTTTTAAGTATGGCCTCCACAGGCAAATCTTGAGCCTAGTTGTTCCGAGCTACAATTGATTTAAGCTATATCCTATAATTTAAAAGATGCTATTCCAAAGACAGACGGTGTAAGAAAGAGGATTATTGTCATGCATTGAAAAATAAAAGAGATTTACAGTATAACCAGTGGAAGTTTAGCTTCTAATGCTAGGAATATTTTCCAAGTTGATTGGGTTTGTAAGGCAGAGATGAAAAGTGGTGTGCAACATAAAAATATATTATTTTTCTTTCCATTAATTTAAGTAATTTATTGTTTAAAGTGTTGCATATGTCTCCTTTTTCCCCCCATTGACTTTTCCCAGGATGTTCCCAACCCCCACCCTATGCCCTCAGCCCCCTACTGTCTGTGTCCTTGTGTTATACTTATATGCATGCATACTAGTATAAGTCCTTTTTCAAGACACAATTGCTGAGGGAGATCTAGCAGGAATAAGTGTACAAGGATGTATTCTTCAATAAGCATTATTTGGCTTTGCAATAACACTTAGGAAATCCATAAACTTTTCTAATGGAAGAATGGAAGACACTGTGGATGAATGGGGCCACATGCTAGCCATACAATCTCAGGGGAGGCCTGCCCGGCAGTCTTACAAACTCAGAGACCTAAAGTAACCACAAAGGATGGTCGGAAATTAAACTTTAACTAAAGCAGTTATGGGGGGGGGGGAAGTTACATGGTAGATTAGCATCTTCACTGACAAGATCAACCTTTGTCTTAACTGAGCCTATCTGTCTTCTTGCATCTATAACATACCCTTGAAATGTCTGGGTAACTTGTTAACTTCCCTTTATCTGGAACTCTTGGGGCGTAATCTAATGTGCCTGGGCGCCAGGACAGATACCACAAATTCCTTTATTGTTATTATGTTAATTGTTCCCCTACCCACCTAAGTATGTGTCTATCATTCTTTTTTTAATCCAATTCCAGTGGTTTTCCCACTTTGCTTTCTCCTGCTTCTCTAGGCCAGTGGTCAGCAAACTCATTAGCCAACAGAGCCAAATATCAACAGTACAGAGATTGAAATTTCTTTAGAGAGCCAAATTTTTTAAAGTTAAACTTCTTCTAATGCCACTTCTTCAAAATAGACTTGCCCAGCCTGTGGTATTTTGTGGAAGAGCCACATTCAAGGGGCCAAAGAGCCACATGTGGCTCTCAAGCCACAGTTTGCCAACCACGACCCTAGTCTATCCACAATGGATGTCATGTGACCCACCTACATTTGTCCTTTGATTGCAATCTATATATATATATAAAGCCAAGCAACTAAAATGACCAGAACAACTAGTTGCTATGACATGCACTGTGGCCAGCCAACTGGCCTGATAGGGGGAGGGGCCAGCTGGCCTACCTCCCAGGGCCCTTTCCCCAAATCAGCCCTGACTTGGCCCCAAATCATCCTTGATAGGGGTGGCCAGCTAGACTCCACCAATGAACGAATTCATGCATCTGGCCTCTATATGTATAAATATAGATGTAACCCACCATTCTCCAGAGCATTATCTCAGTTCATTGAGGTTCTGCTTCCCAGCCTTTGTTAACAGTTTAGCTCAAATAAGCTCAAAAAAATTCTTTACAGGTTTGAATGTTTTTTTGTTAACAAAACAAAAGAAGCTTTATTTCAATATGTTCTTTTTTGTTTATTTTTATATTGAATTTATTGGGGTAACATTGATTAATAAAATTATACATTTTTCAGGTCTGTAATCCAGCAGTACATTGTATGTTGTATCCTATGTTTGCTACCCCAAATCAAGCCTCCTTTCATCACCATTTATCATCCCTTTACATCCTTCTATTTCTCCTCATTCCTCTGGAAATCACCATACTGTTGTCCTTGTCCATGAGTCTTTCTATTTTTAATTTGCTTAGTCCCTTCAACCCTCTCACTCAGTCTCTTACCCCACTGGCTGAAATTTGTTTTCTGTATCTATTAGTCTATCTCCACTTTGTTAGTTTATTTTATTCATTAGATTACACATATAAGTGAAATCATATGACACTTGCCTTTTTTTGAATGGATTAGCAAATAGGAAAGAATTTTATTTTTTTCATTAAATAGAAAACTTACCATAGTACTAATAGCTATTATGGTCATTAAATAAAATTAGATGCATAGGATGACAAAAAAGAATATCCCAAAGAGCATTTAATGTCTTTACATGAAAAGAATCATGGTCATAGAAACAGCAAGTATTCAGAAGACCAATTACACCAAAATCAAGGGGCAGAATAAATTATCTGAGAGAAGTTTAGAAGCATCTGTCCCCAGGAGTAAAATAAAGGGCAAGATACAGGCTAGACAGTCATCATTTTTATATAATTGGAAAACAAATAGAGGAGTCATGTTATTGTGAATACCCACTAACTATTACAAATTGTTTTGGAACATTTAAGAAGTGCAATGAATAACCAATGAGTGTATTATACTCATCATTGCCACAGTGAGTGCTTTACTAATATAAAATTTATGAAATGGAGTTTTCATTTTATTTTCCTAAGTCTCTTTATTTATGATTTTGTCTGAACTTTGATGAAGAGTTGAATTTTATTTGTCCTTACATGAAATTACCAATTTTTTCTATCCCTCTACCTAATTAATGCATACTCTAACATTTCAGGAAATAAGCCATTGACATACATCAATCATGTATTTAATCTATTTGTTTAATCAAAATAGCTTGGTAGACAAAAACATAATATAAATAAAAATAGGAAACTCAGTAAAATCTGTCAGATTTCTTTGGTAAGGGGTAAAATGTTAATACCTATATTTTATAACATATTTTTTTCATTAAGGATTTTAAGTCAGCTTTAAGACTATAAGCATAGAAAGTTATAAATTTTCAGAAAAGTGCTTCTTAGCTTCCTGCTGATATAGTTCTTTATATCTGCACCTTCCCTTAATTCCACAGATTTTATGTGCAATTTCCTCAGGATAAAATAAGTCCTTGCATACTATCCTTTGATTACTATTTCTCCTTGAAACTCATTCTGATTATTTTATATCAGTCTTTCTGAAGTGTTCCTTCCAAATATGTCCAACTATTTGTTCTATCAGTCTTAATTCTTAAGGATTGATTCCAAGCTGATAAAACTATAAACACCTATCTTCCGTTTTAAGAGAACATTTCTTTTTCCCCTGAAGACACTGGTTCCCTTTGGTGAGAGTTTTTAAATCAGCTTCTTGACATTTTATTCATATTTTTATTAGGTTACTTCAGGGTCCAATTTCCCTTTCTGTTCTAGTAACAATAATAGAATATCTCCTTTTCTAATAATTTAAGGTCAGAAACAGAGACTTTGTTCATTTATTTCATTTTAATATCATTTTATCTTAAAAATATTACCCTCTCCCTCTTGTTTTATCACCCTATACCTCTTAATTTTGTTTTCATTCCTCTAGTACTCCTTTGCTTGTAATAATTTTGAAACTTAAAGGTTTCTAAAGTATTTTCTAAAATAAAGCAAATAGCCCAAATCTCTGTAGAAAGTCCTGATAATCATATTTTTCAATTTTAGGCATGCTCATTTTAATTTCTTATTTCTCTAAACACATCCAAGATTATGACCTAGTCTCTTTAAAAATATGAACCCCATTTTCCTTTACCTGCTTTTTTAAATAAAATATATTATAACTCTTTGGGTAAGGCCACATTTTATGTCTCTGAAATCTAAAGTAATAACAGAACTCATGTGATTAATGAAGGTAACTCCTGATATTGCTCAGTGCAAGGGATAAGGGATAGGAATTGAATATGGTATGCCTATCTATACTGCTAGAACACAGCTATCTCTGCAGTTTCAAATCCTAATCTATAATCTATGTAAACAAAGATGGTAAAGATGACCAAAGGGAGGGGGTGTGTGTTCCTTTCTGCCTAGTGCATACAATTATTTTCCTCCATTAAAATGTTTACTTCGGTACACTTACACAATGGAATATTATGCTGCAATAAAAAAGAAGGAGTTCTTACCATTTTCAACATCATGGATGGATCTGGAGAGCATTATGCTAAGTGAAATAAGCCAGTCAGAGAAATATAAATATCACATGACCTCACTCATTGGTGGAATATAATGAACAACATAAACTGATGAACAAAAACAGATCCAGAGACAGAGAATCAGTGATCAAACCATCAAACCTCAGAGGGAAGGAAGGAGAGGATTGGCGTAAGATGGAGAGATCAACCAAAGGACTTGTATGCATGCATATGGGCCTAATCAATGGACACAGACACCAGGGGGTTGAGGGCATGAGTTGGGGTTGGGGGCAAAAGGGGGATAAGGACACATATATAATATCTTAATGAAGAAAATAAGGAAAAATAAATAAATCATGCCAGTCTACCCTCCATTCTGCTTTGGCACCGAGGATTGCAACCTATATATATACTCAATTACACCACAGCATGGTATTTAACTGAGTCTCTCATTAGAGACCATCTTTGTGGACAAGGTTTAGAAATTGAGCTGAATGCTGGTGCCATTAGTAAGCATTGGATGGCTTTCCTAAAATTATATTATTAATAGATGACTAAAAACCTGAAGAGAGGTTTTTATATTGTGCAATATAGAACAATTTGTCCTTGGCCTGCTCTGCTAAAAATGTGCATGACTTAGATGAGACAGTGATGGCATGTTTATTAAATCAGTAGATGACAGAAAACTGGGAGAGATAGATAATAGATTTTAGACTCCAAATCTTCTTAGTCTGAGAAGACCTGCCTTCATCCATATTAACAAACACCCACTTTAGCTCCCTAAAAGATCAGATGGTGTGAAGCTAGGAAATTTTGCCTGAGTAATTGAAAACCAGCTTCCACCCTTTTTGTTGATCAGACCAATAGAAACAATTTGCTTTCCAGTCTCTTGACCTGTTTCCTTATGTTGTCAGTAAAATACATACAATATCTCATCCTGTGCATTGGTTCTTGTTAAGACTGAATCCCAGGATGACTCCTCAGTCCCTGGTCTTGGTTACCTGATCCCCAGAAAGACATTTCAAGGTTCACCTACAGTTACAGCCCACAGTGCTTTCTTCCCTTCCTGGTGAGGAACTCTCAAAATTAATTCTTACTATTTGCTTTTTGATGGGGATGAAGAAGTCTCCTGTCCTGGGTGACCATCCTGGGCTTGTGTGGAGTTGTACTATATTCTGTTGAGCAGGCAATGCTTGATCTGTGATATTATCTAAAAACCTCAAGCAACAGAGACATAGAAGCATGGAACATACTGATGAATTTCAGAGGGAAGGTGGAGGGGGGGAGAGTGATTAACCAGGAAGTTTTATGAATACTAGAGGCCCAGTGCACAAAATTCGTGCACAAGGTGGGGGGCATCCTTCAGCCCAGCCTGCTCCCTCTCCAATCTGGGATCCCTCTCATAATCCAGGACTGCTGTCTCCAAACTGCTCACCTGTCTGCCTTCAGCAGATTGCCCCTAACAACTTCTGCCTGCCAACCTGATCAAACCCTAACCATTCCCCTGCCAGTCTGTTTGCCTTTAACTTCCCTCCTCTGAAGGCTTGGATGCCCCCCAACTGCCCTTCTCTGCAGGCCTGGTCACTCCTAACTGCCTTCCCTTGCTGGCCTGGTCCTTCCCAACTGCCCTCTCCTACTGGCCTAATTGCCTACAACTGCCCTTCTTTGTAGGCCTGGTCCATCCCAACTGCCCTTCCTTGCTGGCCATCTTGTGGTGTCCATCTTGTGTCCACATATGGGCAGGATCTTTTGACCACATGGTGCCAGTCATCTTGTGTGTTGGAGTGATGGTCAATCTGCATAGTACTCTTTTATTAGATAGGATAGAGGCCTAGTGCATGGGTGGGGGCCAGCTAGTTTGCCCTGAAGGATGTCCTGGATCAGTATAGGTGTTCCCTGGGCTAGGGGCCTGTGATGGTTTGCAGGCCAGCCATGTGTGGGGCCTCCCCACCCCCTCGACCCAAGTGGAGGCCATGGTATCTGCAATTTATTTATCCTCTACAATTGAAACTTTGAACCCTGGAGTGGAGTCAAGCCTTCTGATCACACAGCCATTGAAATGTTGTTCCACCAGGGTGTGTGGAAAGTTTGGCTTCCTCCATTGCCAGGGGCAACCCAAGCCTCCCTCCTGTGTTCTCTGTGGCCATAGCCATCTTGGCTGGGTTAATTTGCATAATCACTCTGATTGGATGGTTGGCATGGCTGGTCGGTATAGTGGAGGTATGGTCAATTTGCATATTACTCTTTTATTAGATAGGATATGCATAACCCATGGAGACAGATTGATGAAGGCCTGGGAGGGGCAGGTATGGGATGAGAGGGAAAATGGGGAAGAAAAACAAAACACAAACAAACAAAGGGGATATCAGTCAGTAATACTTTCAGCAATAGAGATAAATTTTAAAAAATAAGAAAGATTTTTTTAAAAAAAAGTTTTCTTTAGTGGGCTAAACAGCCTATCAAGCAAAGCAACCTGCCTCTCTTTGTTAAGGCCTACCAACACAACCCATCATGTGTCCAGTATGGCCTGTCTTTTGTCTGCTAAGATCACCTTCTGTAGTTCTGCCTCTATTTGCAGTAGGCTCCATGTTCAGAAGGTATCTGTGCTTAGTATATTTCTCTGCTTTCACTATTTTGACATTCATAATAATTCTTAACAAAGAGGACACATTTTCATTTTGTATTGGGTACTACAAATTATGTAGCTGGTCTGGGCAGTCATAGCTGCCTTTTACCATAATTCAGTGCCATGGTCAAGATTTCATGTAACTGAGTTTTAATATTGGTCATCCAGGTTACATCAGTTAAAAGCCAGTGCGTAAATATAAAAACAAACAGCAAAAGAGAATGTATTATAATCTGATAATATTGTATGATTGAGAAATGACAATGCTCATGTTTACTATAGCACCCCTAAATCTTACAGTGACCACTACCAGCTGCTCAAGGTGTGTCTGTCAGTCCTTGTATATTGCCTTATTGAATTTCACCTTGAGCCTGTTCTCCATCTTCCAAGCCAAATGTACTAGATGTTTTGTAGATTAGAAGAACCCAATAAATAGGATCCTTTTATTCTATCTAGGTTTAAAACCAATTGAAATATAGACAATAATCATATTTTTGGAGATCAAAATATCAAACTTATTTACTGATAAAGTGAAATGGGAAAGTTTAGCTAATTTTGGTTCAAAGTCATGTTAGCATTCCTCTAGCTGAAATTGTCTTTTCAGCTGCCCCTACAGATATTCCCCCACTACGCCTAATATTTGGCAAAAAGAATTTAGTAATTCATGCCAGCAGCTGTCCTTATAGCCAAGAATAGAAAAAAAAACATAAAAGCAGAGACATGCATGCCCCATTACTTCTCCCTAATGTTATAATCCAATGATTTAACCCTTCTCCATTGAGGAAGAAGTTAATGAAGAGACATGTCTATAAATCATAAACTCTACTCACATAGATGACCAATGAAGGGGTCCTTATTCTACAGGGGAAGGGTCAAGACTAGGGATTAGGACAAGTTATGCATCTCATTAAACATACCTCTGGTCTATCAAAGAGAAGTACTTAAAGTTTGAAAGTTTTTGATGAAAACAGAAGACTTTTCTCGACAAAACTTATCCAAAAGATAATTAAGAAACACAAATTTTGGAATAAAGTTTAAAAGTTTTAATGTGTACATAGAAATTTGAGAATACAATTTAACTCATGATTGTATTTGTGAAATAGCAGAAATTTAAGGTTAAACTTAAGTAATTCAGAGTCAACTTAATATTATTTTTAATTTTTATAATTTTAAAAATATGATTACTGTACTTCTAATTTTCTACTATAGTTTAATTTATATTATAGATTATAAATAGAGAGTTTTCCTGATATTCCATTTAATTATGAACAGTGAAGTCTTCAAAGACAGTGAAATGCCCACTATGGCACATTTTACACAGTTATGTTTTCATATTCCTGATTTCTCAATTAGAAATATAAATGTGTTTTCCTAGGTACTTAGGGTTTTTTGTCTCCCACCTCCATAATTTCCCAAGATGACAATCTACTAAATAAAGCAGAGCCATTAAGCTTCCCTGGATAACCCTCTGTGCTGTCTGACACCACAAAAAGAAGCCAAAGATTAATTTTGTAGGGATTGAATTTAAGGCTGTTAAAGTGTTCCACTTTGTCCTAATCTGTCTGCTCCATGTGTTTCCACATCTACTTTTCTCTTTTCTTCACTCTGTTCCCTGGCCTGGGACAATGACCAGCATAGATTACATGAGCAAGTCCCTTGCCTTCTGGCTTCAGATGAGGATGGGCCAATGGTGAGCCCAAGCAGAGGGAGAGCAGGAAGACTAGGGTGTTTATTTATTTATTTTAAAATATATTTTTTTATTTTTTTATTTTATTTTTTTTTACAGAAAAGAAGGGAGAGCAAGAGAAAGTTAGAAACATTGATGAGAGAGAAACATCAGTCAGCTGCCTCCTGCACAGCCCCCATTGGGAAAGTGTCCGCAGCCAAGGTACATGCCCTTGACCAGAATCCAACCTGGGACCCTTCAGTCCACAGGCCCATGCTCTGTCCACTGAGCCAGACCAGTTAGGGCAAGACTAGGGTGTTTAATTGTTCGACCTTCAGCACTTAGAGGATACCTGGTGTGTCTCTCCATGGGTCACTCTTCTTCAAGAATCTCTTCTGTATAGGACACTTTCCTTTCAGTGTCTAGGAGCCACCACTTGTGTTTCCTGCCCCAGATTATGCTACTATTTTTTGTGGTTCCCTTACACCCAACCACACCTTTCTAAATAGCTCCTAGGACTATTCAAATTTTAACGTATCATGTGTTTTATCTACACTCCAAGATATATACAACCTACAATGGGAAGGTCTATCTAAAAGCATCTAACCACTTAGTGTCTACCAAAGCCAGAGTGCTTTCTGGTTTTAGCAAATGCAACAGACTTAGGGAAAGGTTAGTAGGGGAAATTCCTCAGCTATTTTATTTAGATCAATTGCATTTTAAATAAAGGTATATTTTACCATTTCGTGCAACTGTTTTGAAACCTTTGCTACTGACGCTTCCCTCATGGACAAGCACTTAAAGAACTCCAAGAGGGGATGTTTTCACATCCGTCTCCATACCTGCCAAGGAAAGGCTTTTTTTTTCCTGAGAGCATTATGATTATGTATGGGATGTTGTCTGATCAATATATTTCTACTTACAGATGCCAGATACTTAAAGTGATGATCTTCCAGATTATACAATATTAGAATTTATTCCAGAGCCCTGGTGCCATTTTAATAAAGAAAATCATTTAGAAAATAACAATTCGCAGTGCAGGTTAAAAAAATATTCTGAATTACTCAACTGGTATATGACAGTGACGCTGCTCTCATGAAAAATAAAATCAAGTTGCATTTCTAACCTGTGGCACTCCCAGCCCATTGCTGTTTTTAAACTTCGCAGACTCACACAGATAAATACAAAATCGCACCACAGGAAATCAGGTAGCTTTCCTATTTTTTTTTCTCTTAACCAAGAAAAGTCTCTTGAGGGAGCATTTGTAGAAGCTATACATGTTGAAATATAAGTGAAACAATATCCCTTTAATGAAACGATCTTCTCATAATGCATACATGTATGGAGTCTGTGTATCTTCTTCATTTCCTAAATTTGTTCTGTCTACATTAGGAAACTTGTGCTAATAATGAGTGGAGACATTCATGTGGCTCCCTTAAATACATCCATCTCTAGATTGCTATAAATAAGTAGGATTAAATTGTGAACAAACAGTATTTCCTAAGCTTCTCTTCAGAGAAGAGAATATTAAAAAAATAAAAAGGGAATATGTACTGGTATAATTTTGTTCTTCCAGGAATCTGATTTCAATCTGGAGCCTTGACAATAAGTCACTAGGAAAAGTCCTGGTGAGAAAAGAAACCTTTGAGCTTAAGGAAACAATGTTTGATCTCACATTTTTTTTCCTTGCTGGCAAGAAAGCATCAAAGGACATCAAGAAGGCAGTTAGTGAAACTCAGTTTAAAAATAATGGTGATAGATTTTTTTTCTCTGTGTTCTCCAGACTTCATTAAATAAGCACAAGTGTCTAATTATGAAAATAATTGGAATAAACACAAGATAGGGAAATATTATGTACATATGAGTCAACAGTTTGAAATGGATTATTAATGAAGTAAATTTCAAGCCATCTGGTTTTCTAGTCTTGATTAAATTAGAGTGTAATCAGTCTGAATGAATCAGTGGTGGGTCATACAAAAATTGTTCCATATAAATGTATCAAGTATAAATGCTCAAAATAATATCTTTATGTATTGAATCACTAGAACATATACATATAATCAGATATCTCTACTCCCTTGGTTCTTCAATGCAAATTACTATTAGGCATATTCCATCATTTTACATTTGTAGATATGTTTGCTTTTTAATTATTATTATTATTATTATCCAACCTACAAATTTTATTCGGATTTCACCCATAGTCCTTCCTACTTGTTCTGTGTAGTAAGAATTTTTCAGCTCTGGGATCCAATCCAAGATCACCTCTTGCATTTCAGTTATCATGACTCCTTAGCATCCCTTCACCTGTATTGGTCTTTGTCATTCTTTGTCCTGACATTTTGAAGAGATGGGGTTGATTATTTTATAGAATGTCCCTCTACTTGGGATTGGCTGATACTTCATTAGATTCAGGTTATGAGTAGGTGGCAGGAATACCCCAGAAGTGACACTGTGCTCTCAGTGTTCCTACCAGGTGGCAGGAGATGACTTATTCCCATCTATGTGATGTTAACTTTGACCACCAAGTCCTGAGCACATCATCTAAGTTTCTCTACTGTAAAGTTACTATTTTCCTCTTAGTGGCAATAAATAACTAATCTATAGTGATATTATTTGAAGTTATGTGAATATCCTATTCTTTATAGCACATTGATGGTTCTTGCCTGAATCAAATTGCTATAATAATTGTCAGAGTGAATTATAAACTCTATTATTCCTTCTGCATTTATTAGTTAGCATTTTTGTGTGTTTCCTTCTCCCTTATTTATTTTTTTCTGAAAATATGGATCCGTGGATTCTGATTGTATTCAATGATTTATTATCCATTACCATCAGTACTTATTTTGATGCTCAGATTATCCCAGATTTGGCCCATGGGGGCTCCTTTAAGCTGGCTTCTGTGCCTGTCATGCTTTGAGCACATTTTTACCTCCAGCACAAGATGGTCTAGGCTTACTCTCCCAGCCCCAGCCCTGGACACATCCATTTTGATAAGGGACCCTAAATCTTTTTAGTGGGGAGTGATATTAGAACCTGATATCTGAAAACTAGGATGCTCATTGCCAATGAGGTGCCATTGCTCATGTCCTTTCAGTTGACAGACTGGGGAAAATAGCCATTGTATATCATTCTTACCTTTCACCATTTTATATTTGTAGCTCAGTTCTCTTGCTGTGAGAAGCCTGGCCCCCAAGAAAATCAATATATTTACTGCTTTACTCAATTCTACAACACACATAAACTTGTTTCAGAATTACTGTTTGATTTTGTTAATGATCGAGCACTTTTTAATGATTAACCACATTCTTAATTCGTACTCTTTACTCACTGTGAGACAAAGACAAAGTAAGAGAAGAATGTGTTAGAGATCCTGTTCTCAAATAGCTTGTAAGCCTCCTGCAGAAGAAAATAGCCACCTGTGAAATATGGCTGAACACTGCAAAACAATTCCAAAACTGCTTCCAGGAATTTGGTACTGATTAATGCCCTGTATAATTTACAGAGTTAACTGATTATTCATGCGCAAAACTTAATAAAGGGTGTGCACAGGGCTGCTGTTTTCTGTGAATGGTATGACTTTAGACAAGAGCCTACATTTTATTTAATTTTTAAAAATTTGAATGCCGGCAACTAGAAAGTGTAAGGCAAATTATAGGTTTGCAATCGATATTTATTCAATGAGAAAATAAGAGGATAAGTCCCTCCCAACTGAGAAGGCATTCTCCCATCCATCATTTCACTCCTACTTCTGCAGGCATCTAGAGTCCTAGTTTTCTAGTTGCCATGGTTGCTTGTTACTTAAGCTGTAATATTGTTAACACTTTCAGCATTAGTAGTAATAGTGTTTGTTCTACAGTCATAATCAATCTCACTGTCAGAAGCCCCCAACATCTCAATGGAAAAGTGGGCAATGTGAGGGCTTCCCAGAGAACCAGTCCCACAAGGGATGCTCTGTCCAACATTATGCTTCTGTTTGTGCTGCGAGGAATGTGTCTTTGCCTTATTTTTCCTGAAACACCTCCCCATCCGCTCTGCCTCTTGATTGCTTTCATTTATGGACCAGTGGCTAGGTTCACTCTGGATGTTAGAACCCTGTTCAGGTCCTGGAATCCTTCCTTTGAAATCATTTTTCTTGTCCTCTGCTTGGTGCCATGTATTAAACCATTTCTGATTATTTCTCTTTTTTGTTTTCTTAATCTTAACAGTTGACCGTGTTGTTAATTTACTTTACATGAACTGTTTTTTGGCTTGGTAGCTTCCTCAATATATATATCTTTGGATTCCAAACATATCTCAAGACAGTCCTTAGCTGGGCTAAAACTTCCCATAATCATAATGAAAGATAAGAGA
>PVJN01013393.1:19583-48982 GCA_004026805.1 Lasiurus borealis | reverse complement strand
TATGATCTCCAATGAGACTAAGACATTTTATCCTTTCACGTTCTTTACTATAGAAGCCACTAAAAGCGGGTTTTATATACTCCACTTTATGGGAAAATAATAGGCTCTATAATACCACATTGTCAGCTACCACTTCATCATCTCTGACAGCACTGAGGGTTGCAAAGGTATGATCACTGCCCACAGGCTGAGCCCAGAGAAGCTAGCAAGCTGCTGCTTCCCCAGCGTCTGAATACAAAGGGCCATCTCCGTGCCCGGAACTTAGCAATGTTGTCACCTGTTCTGTTGCATCTGAAGTCATGTGGCTATGAATGGGCTCTGTGTGTTTTTTTTCACCGTTTTCAGTGATGAAATGGAAGCTATTATTCGCTCAGCAATACCCCTCCCACTCCAGAAAAGATGTGAGCCGACAGTTATGCCGAAACCATGCCCATTTGAGTCTGATTCTTTGCTCTAACTCAGTGGTTCTCAACCTTCCTAAGGCCACGACCCTTTAAGACAGCTTCTCATGGGGTGGTGACCCCCAACCATAAAATTATTTCCGTTGCTACTTCATGCTACTGTTATGAATTGTAATGCAAAAATATGTGATATGCAGGATGTATTTTCCTTGTTACAAATTGAACATAATTAAACCATAGTGATTAATCACAAAAACAATATGTAATTATATATTGTGAAATATTTATTTCTAATTACAAATGAATGAAATGTCTTGAATCGTGGTGTAGCATGGGTAACAGTCTTCATATAACAACAGTAAACTATATTGCTACACTTTGCTGCACCGAGGAGCTGTCTGTTGGTTCCTAAGACCATGGGAAATATGTGTTTTCTGATGGTCTTAGGCGACCCCTGTGAAAGGGTCATTCGACCCCCAAAGGGGTCGCGACCCACAGGTTGAGAACCGCTGCTCTAACTGCATAAGGTAGCAACTCATCCCCAACGTGAAAGAGAAATTAGGAACCGGACTTTGTCACAGCCCTTCTCCCCTCTGATTGCTTTGCAGCTTCCGGGAGCTTCCTGGTGAGACTCCTCCCAGCTTCCTCTCTTCCCCCCTCATCATGCAGAGCCTTGCACATAGTACACCTTTATGAAGTGCCTGTTGTGCAGAATTAAATTTACTCAAACCCTAGCGTATTGGCTTTATGGTAGTATCAGCCCTAAATTATAGGAGACGTTTGTAGATCAAGGCAGGTGAACTCAGGAGAAGGTCAGATGTGGAGAATGGAGTTCAGATCAAGGAGTCCCAGAGCACTACAAAGTTAACAGCACGGGAAAGACTAGAGTGCCATGCTAGGAACTTTCTTAAAACTCCATAAAAAAAAAACAAATAGAAATGATCTCTTTGCTATCCAGGACATTCTGCCTCTTTCCAAGAGTGCAAACAACGAAGACTCGACCCCATGCTTTGTCCCTGCATTTGGCTTAGACATCCGCACAGCCCCAGGAATAAAGAGAGCATTTGCAGGAAGAGGTTGCACCATCACACTAACTTCACCCTTGAATCAGTAATTTTTCAAGCAGTTCTTAAACCCTTGCTATATGCAAGGCACTCCAGGAACACAATGTTAAATAAGACATGGCTCCTATATTTAAAAGCTCACTGTCTGGTAGAGAAGAGAAGCATACATGAAATGCTAGAACTCAAGACTGATCATAAAGGATGTGGGAACCCAAAGAAAGGGCAATGTGGTGTGATGTGATTAAGGAAAAGTCCCTGGAAGAAGTGAGGATTAAGAGAGAGAGATCACTCAAGACTATTGGGATTTAGATTCCAAGAGACAGTCTGGAAGGGCATTGAAAGTATAGGGAAGAGCATGGGCAAGGACAAAGTGCCTGTTGTCTTCATGGGGCCAGGAGAGGAGATAAGGACTTGAATTGAGGCAATGAAGTAGAATCAACCAAGAGTGATGTATTGGCTTCCCTTGGAGTTGGCTTCTGATTGGATGTGGAGTGTGAGGGAGACAAAAGACACAGACTTTGAAACTCTGTCTGCGGAGAACACAGGCCTCCAGGTGTCTGATTGACGTTGGCCAAAAGGCCCTGACGTGCCATCTCTTGTTTCTTCAGAACAAGTACCAGGGCTTTGTCTTCGACATCGTGACCAGACAGACGTTCGACATCAGCATCATGGTCCTCATCTGCCTCAACATGATCACTATGATGGTGGAGACAGATGACCAGAGTGAGGAGAAGACGAAAATCCTTAACAAAATCAACCAGTTCTTTGTGGCCGTCTTCACGGGGGAGTGTGTGCTGAAGATGTTCGCCTTGCGGCAGTACTTCTTCATGAACGGCTGGAATGTGTTCGACTTCATCGTCGTGGTCCTCTCCATTGGGAGTAAGTGGGCATCGCACGTGGTGGGGAAAGCCCGGCCGCTGCTTGGGGTCGTTTTGGCTCTTCTTTCAAAACCAGGGGGACAACAAGCAAACTTTTTAAATATGTTATACATTAGAGGAGCCATTGTTTGCTTCCTTCTAAGCGCAGCAGATTTAAAATGCCCTGGGCCTCTCAGTCCAATGCAGAGGTCTCATTGGCCTTCTCCTTGTTGTCATGAAGTGTCTTCAGGCACCTGCTGTGTACACAACCATCACCAGAATTTTGGGGGGTCATGGGGAACATCTGCTCCTCCAGAGAGCCTAAGATGATGGCGTTTCCAGAGGGCCTTATTTTTCTGATCTTCAAATCACAGAGTGGGTGTGTGATGTGAAGTGAGTCATAAAATATACCTTTGGAAAAAGGAGGCGGATTATCAACTGAGTGAAGAAGGTCTGGGAGGAGACTATTGAAAAGGAGATTCTTAAATCAACAGCCTGGAATGAAATCTCTGTATAACTCTCCTCTTAAAGAATATGAGACTAGAAAAGTCAAGGGATTGATGCCCAGAGATCAATGTTATTATGGTCTAGTCTGGGTGTTGTTGAATAATGGGCCCAGTATTTGGGGGCCAAAGTTGTTCAGAGAAAATGAGTAGAGTCAGAGGCTACCGAGGAGAAGGGAGCCCCCATAATTGAGTGTTGAGTTCTGAGCTCTAGGCTGAGCGCTGTGAAACTTCACAGTAGCCCTGAGAAAGCAGTGTCATGATTCTTATTTTACACATTTAAAATTGAGCCCCAAAAGTTATACAATTTGTAAAGGGTGGAGCTGAAATTAGACCAGGCTAATGTTCTAATGAACTAGCATCCTTGCACCAACAACCGAGAAACTGTCCCTGGCCTTTTTGTGGTTTAGCCAAAGTTTGGCCTTATAAAAGCCAATTCCCACACACGAGCTTTACTTGGCATTATAAATACACCCTGACCTGCTTACTTTTCATATCAGGGGGTAACTGTAGATTTAACTTTCCATTGGTTTCCCATCAGAAGCTAACATCAATCTCCCTACCTGGTGCCGAAATACAGCCTTGGGTTGTGTTTGGTTGTTTGATGGTGGAGGTGAGTGGGTTGGGGGAGGGGGCGAGAAGGGGGTAATGCACTTTCGTTTGATTTTCTTGTTGCCGCTGGTTTTTACGGGAAGTTTGTTTTGTTCGTTTGTCTTCCAAAGAGACAGACTCTGAAGTCCATTTTGATATGATTTCAGAGAAAGGAACTTATTTATAGGAATAAAATATACTTAAAGCACTCAATTCTATAAAGTGAACACCTTAACTACCAGTTCCTGTGACCTACACAGCAACATGTCCCTGGGTAGAAATCACTCCGAGAGACAGCTAGAAAGCAGGTGACAGACAGATTCCACCTGTCCATCCTTCTCTCCCTTTCTTCCTTCCAGCAAGACATGCATTGAATATCTAAATGTTACAACTATGAACACTTATTCTCCCTTGAAATAGACATAGACTAGTTGGCCGACAGAATCTAAGGAGATTATATGGACACATTATGTACCCATTATGTGTCCATGTAATGTCCTAGTTAAAGTGGACTTTAGGAGAGAGGCCTTCATTAAGACTTTATAATCAAAAATTATAATTATTTCCCAAGTCTCCTCCCACTTCCTTCCACCTTCCAACACAATACTGTCACTACTCATGTTTCTATGATAAAAGGCAACTTGGAGAAGAAGGTCATGGAAATCCTGGCAGGGAGAGAGCTTGCTACCACACCCCTCACCCTTTGTCCTAAGAGGTTTTGAATCATGTCTTACCTAAAGGCCTTGCCTAATCTTTGGTAGTCCCAATGAGTCCCACAGTTCCCCAAAACCAAACTTTACAAATTTTCAAATAAGATACCAGATGGAGGGACATATGCATTCTTCATCTTTCCAACCTTGTTCATAGTGGGGGAAGGGGGCTGTAACTGACCTTAACCATGCCCATCGCCAGACCCTAACAGAGAACTTAAAGCCAGCTGGGAAAATGAAAGAAACAAATAAAGGCCATTATGCAAACAGCTGGTCCTTCAAAGCCATTCTGCTTGAGCTGTCAGCGAGTTGCCAAACTCCTCAGGTCCCCTTATAATTAATACCGGTCTCTGCACAATTATCCCCAGGACCCTGTGCCAGGAACTTAGTCAATCTTCACAGTAGGAGATGAATCACAGGGGGCTGTGGCCTTCAAAGAGCACAGGACCAGGCATGACCCAAAGGCTGAATTCTCAGCGAAGAGCAGGCTCTGGGTCATAGACAGAAGCAGACAATATACTGTGAGCTTATGGAATAGGGTGCAGTCACTTCCGGCTGCATTACGCTGCAGAAGATAGGGTTTTGACCATGGAGGTTGACTAAAAAGATATTCTGGATGGATAGAAAGATAAGAATATGATTGGAAGGGCGAGACTTACTTGAGAGAGAAAGAGAGAGAGAGAGAGGATTTCTGCAGTTAACACTTACTAAGCCCCTACTCAATGCCAGCCACTGTGCCAGGTTAGGAGGGCTCTCAGTGTCTCTGAATACAGAAGCACACGTACAGTTCATCCGGAGCCAAGATGAAGGAGTGTGATCACAGCCAGCCGTGTCAGGGATCACGATTGGGAGCACTAATTGAGATCATTTCCTCTCTCCTTTCAAGGCCTGGTGGTTTTCGCAATTATTTCATCACTCGAAAATTACTTCTCCCCAACCATCCTCCGGGTCATCCGCCTGGCCCGGATCGGCCGCATCCTCAGGCTGATCCGAGCAGCCAAGGGCATCCGCACGCTGCTCTTTGCCCTCATGATGTCCCTGCCCGCCCTCTTCAACATCGGGCTGCTGCTCTTCCTGGTCATGTTCATCTACTCCATCTTCGGCATGGCCACCTTCCCCCACGTCAAGTGGGAGGCGGGCATCGACGACATGTTCAACTTCCAGACCTTCGCCAACAGCATGCTGTGCCTCTTCCAGATCACCACGTCGGCCGGCTGGGACGGCCTCCTCAACCCCATCCTCAACACGGGGCCCCCTTACTGCGACCCCAACCTGCCCAACATCAATAGCTCTAGAGGGGACTGTGGGAACCCGGCCGTGGGCATCATCTTCTTCACCACCTACATCATCATCTCCTTCCTCATCGTGGTCAACATGTACATCGCAGTGATTCTGGAGAACTTCAACGTGGCCACCGAGGAGAGCACCGAGCCCCTGAGTGAGGATGACTTTGATATGTTCTATGAGACCTGGGAGAAGTTCGACCCGGAGGCCACCCAGTTTATAACCTTTTCCGCCCTCTCAGACTTCGCGGATACCCTGTCCGGCCCCTTGCAAATCCCCAAACCCAACCGGAACGTACTAATCCGAATGGACCTTCCCTTGGTCCCCGGAGATAAGATCCATTGTTTGGACATCCTTTTCGCCTTCACCAAGAATGTTCTGGGCGAGTCCGGGGAGTTGGATTCTCTGAAGGCAAACATGGAGGACAAGTTTATGGCCACGAATCTTTCAAAAGCGTCTTACGAACCAATAGCCACCACCCTCCGGTGGAAGCAAGAAGACATTTCCGCCACCGTCATTCAGAAGGCCTATCGGAGCTATGTGTCCCACCGCTCCAAGACCATCTTCATTCCCCCGGCTGTGGCCAGGGCTGAGGAGGAGGAGGCTGTGTCACTTCCAGATGAAGACTCCGTGGCATTCACAGAAGATGAGAACAGTGTGCTTCCAGACAAATCTGAGACTGCGTCTGCCACATCTTTCCCACCCTCCTATGACAGTGTCACTAGAGGCCTTAGTGATCAGGTCAACATGAGCACATCGAGCTCAACACAAAACGTAGATGAAGCTCCCAGTAAGGACGACACTCCCCCTGCACCCTAGTGAGGACACTCCAGCACGGGCATGTCCACTTCTGACGTGCCCTTCTGCTCCGTGATAACTCTTTCCCACTCCGGGTGGCACCCAGCTGCCAGCTCACCATGCATGCCACTGGTCACAATGTCAGAACGGGGCAAGGGAAGGCAGTGGGTACCCATCTTTGGACAATCTGACCCCAATAAGAGTCAGAAGCCAGGAGCACCTCCACTGTGACTTCCCTTATCAGATGATGGGTTCCCTTACTGTCCAGACACTGTCCCCGATTCGTTTATTTTTATTGTGATCAGAGCTTCCACTTATCAAGACAAACTTCTCAGGACTAGAACTTCCAAAGATCTATGTATGGCAAGGAGGTTGCTGAAGGTCCAAGCACCTTCTCTACAGGAAACACCCTGTAGGGATGGACAATGTTACTTAGGAATTTGCATGACTGCATGTTGAGAGCTGCAGACAACTGCTCCAGCCCAAGGTAACACCTGTGGTCTATGTCATGAAAGGCCTTTGAGATAGCCATTAAAATTAATATTTTTAAAGGTAGGTCAAGACTAATGTTGTATCTTAAAGCATCATTTTTTTTAAATGCTGTGATATTGATGTGTCATCAATCACTTCTTCACTTTCAGGGTTCCTGATAGTCTGCAGTTTGAGCTTGAGGCTCAGGTGGGAGGGGGGAGAAGGAGCACTGGCCTGGGAACTTGTTCTAATCCTGACTCCTTCATGGGTTGATTGCCTGACTGACCTGGCCAGCCTCTTTCACCCCTGAACTTCAACTTCCCCACTTGTAAAATTGGTGGGAGGGGGTACAGACTGGACTCTCTCTATAGCCCTTGCATTTTATGTTGTAGAACGCAGTGGTGTCCTGTCGATTTAGATGAGGTAAAGGCTCTCTGTTTGAAGCTGCAATGGCCAGACCTCTCTGCTATACAGCTAAAGAGGCAGCTTTTGGATATACAGTGGTACCTCGAGATACGAGTTTAATTCGTTCCATAACCTTGAGGTGTGGGAAACTATGAGAAGCTCGAGTTGCGGTAAACTGGTGGGTTGTGTGCAGCTGATCTGCGCGATGACTCCTATCTCAAATGTTGTTCGTATTTCAAAGCAAAATCGCTTGCTCGATGGCTCGTGTCTCAAAAACCTCGTATGTTAGGGCACTCGTATCTCAAGGTACCACTGTATTCCAGAGCCTGTTCTACATCTCACAGAGGAAGGAACAGACTCTGGAAGGTTTTTACATTCCCCGTGGGCTAGGACTTCATAATTAGTAAAATCAAAAGAAAAGAGAGATTTTGAGAAAGATGATCTGGGAGACAAAAGGTATGGCCAATATTTTCTTTAATTCATCCTACCAATGTCACTAAATACCTATTATATGATAGGCACTGCTCTAAGCACAAGAGATCATGGAAGTTAAGTCCCCAAAGATTAATTGGAATAGAGGAAGGGTCATCAGAGAGAAAATTCAGGCCACAGGCATGTGGCAGGTCTTTTTTTAAAAAATATATATATATATTATTGATTTTTTTTTTACAGAGAGGAAGGGAAAGAGATAGTTAGAAACATCAATGAGAGACATTGATGAGCCGCCTCCTGCACGCCCCCTACTGGGGATGTGCCCGCAACCAGGATACATGCCCTTGACTGGAATCAAACCTTTCAGTCCGCAGGCCGAAGCTCTAGCCACTGAGCCAAACCGGTTTCGGCATGTGGCAGGTCTTAAGATGAAAGATAGCAAGAAGTTTTATATGACAACATGAGACATAAAAGGTCTTAATGACAGCCATAATCTTTGATTAATCCTTGGGACATTGCATGCAACAATGACAAGAATCAAATCAATTTGTTGATATGTGGTATATTACATTTTATCACTTTGTAAGATTTTCTATTTATACAGTGACAAAACTAGAGGCTGGTCTACCTCACATGGTCTGTCCACTTTACATCTGAAAAACTCTGAGCGTCTAAAAATGATCAAATGTTGGTAAAAATGTAGAGCAGCAGGATCTCTGATACAATGCTGGACTGAGTCAACTGGCTCAACAATTTTGGAAAACAGTTGAACCTTCCTAGAATTGTTGAAGACACATACACCCATGACTTAGGTTTTCTACTTTTAAGTATGAAACCCAGAGAAGCCCATGCATGCATACTCTGGGAGACATGTCCAAAGTTTCTTACCAACATGGTTCAAAGTGAACCCAAATTAGAACCTCATATCCAACAGCAGTAAAATAGATTAACTTGTGGTACACTTTTTAATGTAATTTTATGGGGCCTATGGAAGTCCATATATAAATCTTAGAAACATAACACTGAGTGAAAGAATCCAGACATGAGACTATATATACTATATGATTTTTATGAGGTTCAGAGATGGATAAAATTAAATATATTGTTTAGTGCCCTGGCTGGCAGGGCTCGCTGGTTAGAGCATTGGCCCACACACTGAAGGAAGGGTCGTTGAGTTTGATCCTGGGTCAGGACACACAGAAGGATTAACCAACAAATGTGTGGATAAGTGGAATGTTTATCTCTCTCTTAACCAATCAATAAAATGTTTTATAAAATTAAAAAAAAAAAACAAAACAAAAACACCCAGCTCCCTAGGACTCGGATATCTGCAACGCACTGTGTCTCCAGAAAATTACTCAGACGTTCTCTGAAGTGGAAATGCGTTTGAAGGGTGCTCTCCTGAGAAGCCCCGGATGAATCATCCGCCGAGTGAGTCCGGGGGGAGGGAGGCAGGATTTGCCTGTGGGCATCCAATCTGCAGCAAGAAGGTCTATGTCAACTGTCGACCCTTTCAAACACCGATTCTCATAAAAACCACCAACAACAAAACTGGGTCGATGCGACTGGTTGCGCAGGTAACATATTCTAAAGGAGCATTCCTGAAGAGGGCTCTTTGTTTTGTTTGTTTTGTTTTTGTTTTTTTTTCCCCTGACCAGAACGGAGTTAACTGAATATTAAAAATGTGGCCGCTCCTGCTTCCAGATCTAATTGTGTTATAAAGCCATCTAAAGGCACGTGTGCGTGTGCCTGCTGGAGAAAGATGCTTCTGGTAATTCGAACAGGGAGCTCAGAACAACTCGGAAGCCGAAAATGTCAGTAAATGATCCCCACGGAAACCCTCAATTCAGAGCCTAAACAACGTGCTGCTTCGGACCACGCCTTGGATGAGCGGGTAGAAGGTTCCGTTCGATTCCCGGCCTTCGGTCACTCACCCATCACAACTCCTCTGAACAACGTTCCTTGACTGAACGATGAGAATAAAGACTCCAGCCCCGCTGAGCTCATCGGGAGGTTGGATGGAGCTAAAAGTGCCCTGTCTGCCTCTTAAAGAAGGAGGAACATAAAAGGAGAGACAACTCCAGAACCCCTCCTGCCGCACGGTGTCTCGGGGTGGTCTTCACCGAGGGCAATGCTGCTGGCCCTCCCCGCTGGAGCATAGAGGTGTCCGGTGACTCACAGTGTGCATCTAACCTCAAAGGAGTTTCCCTGGACATGGTGGCTCTCTGGTAGGCAGGATAGAAGGCCGCTCCTCAAAAGCCCACCCAGGGGCCGAGGCCGGTTTGGCTCAGTGGATAGAGCGTCGGCTTGCGGACTGAAAGGTCCCAGGTTCGATTCCGGTTGGGGGCATGTACCTTTGTTGCAGGCACAACTCCAGTAGGGGGCGTGCAGGAGGCGGCTGATTGATGTCTCTCTCTCATCGATGTTTCTGGCTGTCTATCCCTTTCCCTTCCTCTCTGTGAAAAATCAATAAAAATATATTAAAAAAAAAAAAAAGCCCACCCAGGGGAGGCCATGCTTGGAGTTGAAGCTTACTCTTCTGACCGTGTGGCAGACACTGCTGGTGTCTCTTCCGGCTTGGAATACAAGGAGGCAGCTTTTCCCTCGCACGGGTTCTCCAAAGCCACTGGACTCTTCTCCTCACCCGCACAGCAGCCCAGGGGTCCACGGGGAAGGAGGGATGCTGACACCCTTGAGGCACAGAGTTGGGAGAAGAACCAATACCCCAGCCTCCCAAGCTGTGGAGGAACAATTTGGAGTTAAGGTCTCAGAGCATCTCTACAAAGTCTGAGCCCTATGCCGAAACCGGTTTGGCTCAGTGGATAGAGCGTCGGCCTGCAGACTGAAAGGTCCCAGGATCGATTCTGGTCAAGGGCATGTACCTTGGTGGTGGGCACATCCCCGGTGGGAGGTGTGTAGGAGGCAGCTGATGGATGTTTCTCTCTCATCGATGTTTCTATCTCTCTATCCTTCTCCCTTCCTCTCTGTAAAAAAATCAATAAAATATATTTAAAAAAAATAAAAAAGTCTGAGCCCTAGTTGTAGGGCCAGTTTTTCCCAAACCTGAGAGTAAGGGCCCCTTCACTTTGGTATCTGGGAGACTCTCCCAGCCTCCCTTACGCCCAGTGGCCCACAGCTGCACTAACCACATTTCTCTCTTCCTTAGCTAACTCTCCCTTCCTCTTCCTTCACTTCCGCCTCCTGCTATCACATTCCAAATCAACTACCTGCCCCCCAAGCCTCGTCTCAGCTTCCGATTTAGCACACAAATTAAGATCAACCCCCAGAGATCTGTGTGCTCGGCGTGAAGAAGCTGTTTCCTTACGCTGTCCACACGCCCATCATCCCGGCTGGAGGCGTGCTATATCTGGCTCCTGCTGCAAGGCCTGCAGGAACGGAGTCGCTTCCCCCGATGTGAGGTGCGCGGAGGGTCCCACCCACAAGTGGTTGTCACCCCCCGCTCCCGGCTCCCCTCCCATCACCCAGCTGCTGCTGACGGATGAGGCAGGCGAGGCTCCTCTCCTCGCCCGCTCTGATGATTGAAGACGATTGTATCCTGTTGGCGATGGCCTTGGGGCCCAGTGGATCCTGGCCTCCCCTTCAAAACTGTTCTGCGATGAGCAGAAGGTTCATTAGAAGCTTCTCGCTGTACCGTGTAAACAGACAAGATTCCTGACAACCACCGGTGGCCTCCTTTGTCATCAGTGTATCGCATTGGGCTACTTTGGAATTTCACAGTTTGCAGCCACGTGCTCCAAACGGGGACTTTACCCGGAAGTTGTCATGGTTCCTTTTTCTGGCACACAGGACTTGGCCAAGCGGCCACCGGTTAAGCATTTTAGCGTGGCTTGTGCCACGCTGAGCAGTGGAGGACTATGAGAGAAACCCCGTGGCCTCCCCCTTGTTGGCCACTCCGAAAAGAAGTCCATGACCCTCCAAGGCTCTCTCCCGCGCCAATACCCAAGGGGCCAAACCACGGGTTTCATTCCACTGGCATCATACGCGTGGACCATGACTTCCACCTGACCCAACTTTGGACAAGAGCCGACACCATATATTTTTTTTTAATATATTTTATTGATTTTTTACAGAGAGGAAGGGAGAGGGATAGAAAGTCAGAAACATCGATGAAAGAGAGACATCGATCAGCCGCCTCCTGCACGCCCCCTTCTGGGGATGTGCCCGCAACCAGGATACATGCCCTTGACCGGAATCAAACCTGGAACCTTTCAGTCCACAGGCCGATGCTCTATCCACTGAGCCAAACCGGTTTCGGCCTGGCACCATATTTTACAAAGTTCTAAATCTCTCTGGACAAGGGGTCTCCTTGAGGATGCCAGAGAGCGCTTCTAGATGTCTTTATCCCGCCCGTTGAGACACTTCCTATAGCAACCAGCTCTCCAGAGCCCTCTGTTGTCTGCCCATAGGGAATCTACAGACCAACACAAACTTCCACAATGCCCTGCTGTGGTGGAGAGACGACTGCTGTGTCCATCCTGGTCTTCTAAGAGCGGACGTCAAGTCATACGCAGACGTGCAGGAAATATGCTGGTGGAAACCTTTATGAGGAATAGAAGGGAGGGAGCAGGAGTCGGCAGGAAGAGCCTCAGGCCACAATGCAGCCGTGAGAAAGTCTCAGAATAAAAACTGTCCGGTGGAGGAGACTTCGTTGGCCAAGAATGGCTCAGCTCGAGTCCTCCCCATCCTTCCCCGTCACCTCTAGTCACCGGTGGAAGCAGCACAGGAGAACCGTGAACATAACCACAGACCCCCAAGGCGCCACAGCTGGAGCTCACCAGAGCAGATACTCAGCAGATATTGTCCGAGAACCCTTATTCAAAGAAGTTGTTTCCTGGTTGAATTTAGCAATACAGTGGTGCCTCGAGATACGAGTGCCCTAACATACGGGATTTTTTGAGATACGAGCCGTCGAGCGAGCGATTTTTGCTTTGAAATACGAGCAACAGTTGAGATAGGAGTCATCGCGCGGATCGGCCGGCTGCACAGGACCCACCAGTTTACCGAGACTCGAGCGTCTCATAGTTTCCCACGCCTCAAGGTGACGGAACGAATTAAACTCGTATCTCGAGGTACCACTGTACGTCCCCTCGGAGTGCTCACAGCCACCATGGACGGCCCACAATACCGTGGAGCCGTGCTTCTGAAGCAGACGCCCCCTTCAAGAAGCTCCCACAGTTCTTGAGGAGAAGGCATACCTCCTCCCTTCTAACAGGGATTGTGCTCTCCTCTCTGGGACTGTCTTCCAGACACAGACAGGAGTGAGGCAAATGAGCTGGGCACAAAATTCAGGGAAGAGTTCATTCGCCGGTGCTGATCTAATACTTGCCCAAATCAAAGGAGAGCGGGTGCCTCCTTTGATTTTGCACCCTGGCATATTTCTTGACTCATCTCAGCTCTGGCCTTGAGAACCCCTGCTTTCAGTCCACCCACTGAACTCTGGGGTATCATCCGCACTAACAGTACGAGGTTATGCTCCACTCTTCATTAGTGCCAGGGCCTCTGGCTCACTGTCCCCACCCCCATTCCTGTCTTTGGTCACAGCGTGATTCATCCAGGACACAGGTTTCTCCTATCCAACGATCATACCCTCTCCCCTACACTCACTACCCACTCAGGCGGTCATATCCTGAACCTTGTCAATACTCTTAACAACATCCATCTCATAATTTTGTCAACTGTCCTGTACACTTCACGTATGACCTCCACCTAAATAATTCTCCAGATGCTGTAGGTCCTTCACCCTTCAACTTTCCATCACTCCCATTCTCCCCTCATTCACGTTGATGTCATGGTCTATCTTTATAATCATGTGCTTTCAAATACTTTCAGATCTTTTGCCACCTGCTTCCTGCATCCCATATGCCTGGTAAAACCTTGAGCTATCCCAGTTAACCCCAAATTTCTACCTTCTCTGCTCCTGCTCCAGACAGCCACTGGTCTCATTCCGATTTCATGACCACAGACCCTATTCTTTATTATTACACTTATTGGGGTGACATTTTTGGTTTATAATCATGACCACAAACATTAGATGAGCTCTGAATGCTGTCCAATGGTACAATTGCGCTTCTCTTGAAAGTTCCTTTTCCGACCCACCAAAATGATATTTTTGTGCCTCTTTCTCTCTTCTGCCAAGCCTCCCCATCCTGCCTTCTCCCCTTCCTGCATGCTCAATCTTGTACCCAACCCTCGCTTTCTTTTCTATTCAATGATGCAACCTCATTTTTGTCATTCACTGTCCCTCCAATCTTATTCAGGATAGAACTTGTAACACTTCCGAATGAAATCTTGGAGTCTCCAAACTCGTATGTACTAAGAAGTCCATTGGTCACTTTCAGTCTCAAGACACAAGTGATTTGACCATTAGAACATCACTCCGATGTAGTAGCAGCCAAAGCTTCCAACTCTATTCAGAGGTCTGCGTACGCCCCTCCCTCAAGCTGAGCTGCCAGCTCCTGGGAAGGGGACATCAATTGCTGTCTCACTCATCTGCCTTCTCCCTCTCTCCTAGACGCCTGTCTCTTACTTGTGCAGGGTTTGGGGGTTGAAGAGCACAGGGAACTGGAAAATTCTGCTGCTCTCTGAGCCTGGCCAGCATTTAAAGCTATTATGAGTTCATCCGAAAGCTCTCCCCCCTGGAGATCTCTCGCCGCAGTGCCTTTATTTGGAAGCATATGCTCTCCTCCAGCTCAGCTGCCCACTCACTTCCTTCCTCAGCCCTGCGAACCTGAGGGGGTCCACCTCCAGCTTCTGTCTGCGGAGGGGCCCTGAGAGCTGCCTCTCCCTCCCCGGCTCCCCGCCCCCCTCTGTCTCCCCGCCTACCTCTGAGGCATGACGCTCACAGATCTTTTACCTTGGCAAATTCTGGGAGGCCGTGTGTACCAGTTCCTATGCCCATCTTTAGCTGGTTGATGTCCCAGGCAGGAGTCAAAGACCAGCTAGTACATCCCTCACCCACAGAGCCCTAACGGTAGCCTCTTCAAATCCTCCTCACGAGGTTCAGAGGGAAGCCAGGCATCCACCCACAACACTTCCCCAGAGGAGGTGGGGACGGGTCTCTCTCAGAACTCTCTAGCACCGCCCATCCAACAGTGAATCTCAAAAATCCTCCCGCCTTCTTTCGGACAGCCTTCCTCTGTCCTCCTCCAGGGTGCGTGGAGTTTAAGAGTCATAAACTATTCCTTCGAAAGTTTGCTTCTTGGTCTGGCACCTCACTACAGCATGCCAGATCTATTATACTTTGCTATCTCAATCAGCACTTACAACTTAACCTCCTGGTACTCTCCACCGAAAGAATAAAGTTATCAGACATTCTCCCACCAGCAAAGAAATGGATTTACAGTGGTACCTCGAGATACGAGTTTAATTTGTTCCGTAACCTTGAGGCGTGGGAAACTATGAGACGCTCGAGTCTCGGTAAACTGGTGGGTGGTGTGCAGCCGGCCGATTCATGCGATTACTCCTATCTCAAATGTTGCTCATATTTCAAAGCAAAAATTGCTCACTCGATGGCTTATATCTCAAAAATCTTGTATGTTAGGGCACTCGTATCTCGAGGTACCACTGTATTTGCTTCTTTTAATATTCTCTGTGCTTCCTCCTCTTTGGAAAAGGAGTTTCTGCTCCAACTCACAGTCAGTCTATGCTCCAGATCACATCATCCTCATCCCTTCTTCATCATCATCAGCATCATCACTCCCATCAGCCTTCAGACAGGTTCTAGAGTCCCCATCTTCAACACACAAACTTTCTTCTCCCTCCTCCCCACGTCTCCTATCCCACCTCCCTGTGCATCTTCACAGCAAAACTTGGCTCAAGATTCGTCTAGAGTCTAGACTCACTCTCTCCATTCACTCAACTCTTCTTTGGTTGGTTGGTTGGTTGATTTGGATGGAATTTCTTTACTTCCAATTTGTATTCTAACTTTAAAATATATCAGAAACTAGAGGCCCAGTGCACAAAATTCCTACATTTGTGGTGTGTGTGTGTGGGGGGGTCCCTCAGCCCAGCCTGAGCCCTTGGGGGATGTCTGACTGATGGCTTAGGCTCGCTGCCCACATCAATTGGACATCCTGAGCGCTGCTGCAGAGGTAGGAGAGGCTCCTACCACCGCCATTGCGCTGCCCAGCCGTGAGCCCAGCTCAGGGCTTCTGGCTGAGAGGCACTCCCTCTGTGGGAGCACACTGACCACCAGGGGCAGCTCCTGCTCTGAGTGTCTGCCCTCTGGTGGTCAGTGCACATCATAGTGACCGGTCGTTCCGTCGTTCGGTCGACAGAGCAGCTCTGCATTCCCACATGCGCATTTGGGAGGCCAGCTCCCCAGACCCCTCCTCCCGGGACCCCGGCCATAGCCACTGTCACCCTCAGGCCCCGGGCCGCTCCCTCCTTGTCCGGGGCCTGTCTCCCCCAGAGGAGCAGTGAGGGGCCGGGGAGGGAGCCGCACTACCCGCCGCCCGGCAGCTGCTCGGAGGCAGGGAGAGTGGGAGGCAGCGCTCCTGTTCCCGTCACTGTTCACTCGAGAAGCCGACACGCCGGCACCTGCCTCTTATCTCCCCGGAGCCGACACGCTTGCAGACGAGAGGCGGCTTCAGTCCGCGGCCGCCGGTTCTGAGCATTTTCTGGCCCGAAGCGTCGACTCGCAGAGAAGAAACCCATTTCCCTACAGAGTCCTCGAAATCCTCCTGTCAGGGCCGGCCCCTGGGCGCACCCACTCCTCTCGGGAGCGCGCAGGGGATAGGGGGCCGGGCGGACGGGGCACCTGGGTCACCCAGGACCTGTGTCCGCGTTTGGACGCAGAGAGGAGGGAGCCAGCTCTGGGCGGAGGCCCTCCTGGGTGGGGAAGGGGCCTGTGGAGCCATGGCTTCCTCCCTCCGTTCCTGCACATCCTCCCAACATCCCAGGAGGCTTTTCTCCTGGAGCTGGGGAAACTGAGGCTCGGAGGAGTCTGCTCCCACGAGGGTTGGAGTCTCTTGGAGCTGCTGAGCCCACATCTGTGCCCCTGCGGTTTTCATGTTTAGGAAGCTCTGGGTGCAAGCATGGGGGTGTGGGGGGGGGCAGGGGGAGTGGTGGGCAGGGGCTGGGGAGGCTCAGAGGTTTTGTGTGTGTGTGTGTGAGCCTGGGGTTCAGTCCCTGCCCCTCCCCTTTTCTCTGCCTCCGCAGCTGGAGGGAGGAGCTGTCTCGCCAGAAAAACAAAACAGAGCAGAACCAGCGAATACCCGGGCGTTCGCCTCAAGGTCCACGACCCCTGTTTCTGGGCAACCAGAGCTTGCGGCTCAGGCTCCCGCACAGACCGAGGGGAGGCGATGCCTGGGCTGGGGGCTGGGGTGCTCAGGGCAGCCACCCGGCCCTTTGAGAACCCCTTGTTTCCCTTGTACCCGCACACCCCACATTCCTGTGCTCAGAAAGGTGAAGATGCCTTCCTTTCTGTTTTCAGATGTTTCATTTTTTATGTTTTCATTTACATCCAGGGAAAGGCATCCTTTTTGCAGTACATTTCTAGGGGTTTTGACAAATGCGGAGTCATGGAACCCCCACTGCAGTCCAGAGGACAGACAGTTCCATCCCCCCAAAATGTCAAAACGTCACTTCCCTCACGCCGCCCCTTCCTTCTCAGCCGCCCCTCCTATGCCCGTCCCTGATATGTCACCTTTGAGGTTGGCTTCTTCCACCTAACATAACACACATCAGAGACTCTTCCGTCCCGTGTGTATCAAAAAATAAAATAAAAAATGCTTCTCAGAGGTGTAACAATGCCACTGCGGTGGGTGCTCAGTGCCAAGCACAGAGCCCACCGGGCAGGGCCTCCGGCTCCGAGCACAGCTCCCAGCGGCCCTGCCACCAGCATCCTCCTCCCACCGGTTCCCATCCCATTCCTGCCCAGCGTTCCCAGCCCTCCCATCGCAAGGACCCGCTTGTGGCCCTGGCTCACGTGACCTCACTGGTGCCCCGGAGGCCTCAGGGGGGCAGCTTGGCCCTAATGCAGGCGAGAAAAACGTAGATGCCTGCAGGGCTGCGCAGGTGCTCACAAGCATAAGACAGCAAGGACTGGTGGACGCTCAGTGCAATAGTTATTCCATTGAATACAAGAGGTAAGCAAGGTCCGGAAAAGTTCCGTGTCTAATCCAAGGCTGCATGAACAATAGTGGTGGATCTGACCTAACCTTCTGACCTCCCACACCCTGCTTCCCAGCTCGCTGCAATGGGTGAGGAGCAGATGGGAGGGGAGGAGGCAGGAGCGGGCTGCCCGGTACAATTATGCTTCGCTTGGGACCTGCTGCACACTCCAGGCCATCAGAGATGTGTGTCTCTCTTCTCTCCGTTCTCCAGCAGATGGCAGTCAAGGGTCTTAAGGACCCAGTGGCTCTTCCTGGTTTGCAGGCAGCATCTTTGGGGTTTCCTGGGAGCTGGCAGAGGTGAGGGGTGGCAGGTGTTTGGGACTCAAGCTGAGAGGTGGGGGAGATAGCAGAGCCATCTGGCAATAGGCGCTCATAGTCATTAGCCTGACTGTCACCAAGGTATAAAGGGGGAATCACACACACACACACACCCATTGGAAGTAGATCATGCCCTTGCCCTTCACCATGAACACATTTCTCTTTGTCTCTGCCCCTCATAAGACGGAGGGTCTTGCCTGCTCAAGCACTCAACACAGAGCAAAGTCTCTTCTTAGGAGAACCCCGACCGCCCCCGAGGGTAACACCTGATCACTTCTCAACGCGATCAGGGGTAGAATCCGAAATGCGGGACTTTCCTCAGAATATGACGAGTCTGGCGACCTCTCTTGAAGTGTCAGCCAAAGGCAGTGAAATGATTTCGAAAGTCATCAACCCACCCAGGACGGAAAAGGATAGAAGAGGAAGCAACAACAGGTGTGACGAGAACTCTCTGGAAGTTTGAGCAGTGCCTGCCTTAGCAGAGCAGGCCAGGCTGGGTTCCCAGTGCCTGCAGAGGTGCCTCCTCAAAACCCCAGGGGTGTTTCCAGGGCGCAGGCTCCAGGTTCTTGAAAGAGAGGGGGAAGAGGGGAGCGGCTAGAACAGAAGGGCTGGTCAGCAGTTGGTCCTAGAAGCACCTGAGCTTACAGATCCCATCCCCCCACCACCCTCCACCCAACACAATCTGGCTGTCCACAGGCGGCCGCGTCTCCCTTGTGGCCGGGAGAGTGGAAGAGAGGCGACGTGTGGGCTGGATGCACTGTCCTGGGGCCCCATCTGCACATCTGGCCGCGCCCCCAGGGATGTGTCCTAGCTCCTCAGCTCCAAGCAGCTGTCCTTGGACAGGTTCACGCAGGAAGGCGAGGGCAGAGAGTGCATCCGCCTGCCCCTGACCTCCCACGGGGAGAATCGCTGCTTCTGATGTGGCCGTTATGGGGTCACCTGACCAGCACGAAGCACGGGGAGCACTGCAGAGGCAGCTGCTTAGCTGGTGGAGCCTCCAGAGGAGAGACAGGCAGGGAGCAAGAGGTGGGAAGGGAAGTGGAGTGAGCGGCGCTCCTTGAGCAGCGAGCTTTACCGGGGGTGGTTGGGTGGGACCCAGGGTCCGAGCGCTTTCCTCTTGGACTGGTCATTTTTTCAGAGTGGAAGGCCCCGATCCTTTGCCGGAGTTCTGGCACCCAGCAGAGGACGGGAACAGGGGGTCTCCCTGGCCCCCCTCACTCTCAGCTAGTTGCCCTCTCCCAGAGCCTGGGGGTGGGGTGGTGGGATAGGGGGAGCATCTCCAGGTCTACGGGCCTTCGTGTGAGTTTTTCCACCTGCCCTCCTGTCTTCAGTCCCAACCTGCACTGCCTTCGAAGATACCTAGTCCCAAGGGTTTATGGGAAATGTGCCTGAAACCAAACATTGTCTCACTGATAGAAAGATGTGGACAGGAGACCAGAAGGCTGGTCAACCTTCATGGCTCTGAAAGGTCAGAGCTAATCACTCACTGTGTAATGAAAACATTGTTAGCTGAAGCAGCCTCTATATGTTTGTTTCATGTGAATTTCTGTTCTTGTAATTCCTGCCTAAAGGCTAGGGGTATGTCCCAAAGCCTTAATAAAAGGGAGAAAAAGGCCAGAGCAAATGGCAGTCCTTTCCACTAGAGGAAGGCTCCCGCCTGGCCTCCCAATATCGCCAAATCAATGCTTTTCTAGTCTCTCTTTTCATTTGCGTGCAGCCTCCTCCAGAACCCGAACCTGGAACCCAGAACCCTGAACCACGCAGGACGTGGAAAGGGGCTCCCACAGTTATGAATCCCCAACAGCTTGCTACTTCACCTGCCCCTACCTCCGCCATGAGCTGCGTGAAGAAAACAAGCAGAAGCCAGTTATGACTGGCCCATCCACTCGCCATCTTCAGGCCTCCCTATCACAACCTAGGTCCTAGGGGAATGGATAAATAAATGTCGATGGCGCATACAAAGAACACCCTGCAGCTGTCAGAAGCAAAGAACTAGCTGCCTGCCCCACCCCCCCAAAATGGACAGAGCTCCAAGGCTGATTGTTGGGGGAGAAAGAGAAGAAAAAGAAGGAAAGCAAGAACAACACGCATCTCCAGAAGTGCAAAGCACCTGTGCACAGAAGGCCAAGAAACCGCGACAGGTGCCCAGTTCCACCAGTCCCCGGGGAGACGCCAGCGAAAGCCACCGCGTGAAACCTCGGCACACCTGCTCAAGCGGCTGACATGAACCCCATAAAAATACCAGGGGCTGCCGAAACCGGTTTGGCTCAGTGGATAGAGCGTCGGCCTGCGGACTGGTCAAGGGCATGTACCTTGGTTGCAGGCACATACCTGGTTGGGAGTGTGCAAGAGGCAGCTGATCCATGTTTCTCTCTCATCGATGTTTCTAGCTCTCTATCCCTCTCCCTTCCTCTCTGTAAAAAAATCAATAAAGTATATATTTTTTTAAAAATACCAAGGGCGCCGGAACCGGTTTGGCTCAGCGGATAGAGCATCAACCTGTGGACTGAAGGGTCCCAGGTTCAATTCCGGTCAAGGGCATGTATCCTGGTTGTGGGCACATCCCCAGTAGGGGGCGTGCAGGAGGCAGCTGATCGATGTCTCTCTCTCATCCATGTTTCTAGCTCTCTATCCCTCTCCCTTCCTCTCTATGAAAAATCAATAAAATATATTTAAAAGAAAAACAAAGAAGCCAGATGCAGGAGTCCATACTATGTGGTCCATTTATGTAAATATATATATATATATATATATATATATATATAAAGGCAGAACTAACACGGGGAATTCTATGCAAGCAGAGTCGTTAACTCTGGGGAAGTGGTGGTGACAGGAAGAGGGCTGAGGGAGGGCATTTCTGGGGTGCTGGCAATGTTTGGCTCCTTGGCCTGGGCGCTGATTAGTGGGACGTGTTCATTAGTGGCTCCCCTCGAGCTGAACGCTTAGGGCCTGTGCACCTTTCCATACGTAGGTGATAATGCAACAGAAGGAAAACAAATAGAAAAGTCCAGGTCAGTAAAAGCAGAACACATACAACGTTAGTACACACTGTACAATGATGATCGTGCCAAGTCAAAGGCCTGCTTCGCCTGTTAGAGGGGGCGCCTGCAGGGGGAGCAGGGGGGACATGGGAGTGAGGTCATGGTACCCTGTTTCCCTGAAAGTAAGACCTACTCCCAGTTTTGCTTCTCGCTGTCATATAAGGCATCCCCCTGAAAATAAGACCTCCCTGATGATAAGGCCTCCCCCGCACATCAGGCCTCCCCAGAATAGAAGGCCCCCCGAAGCTACCGTCAGGCGTCGGACTCCTGATGTAAAGAGACCTCGCCCTGCCTGAACAGCTCCGGCTGCGCTGCGGCCAATCAGTGAGCTGGTTTGTGATGACAACGACTAGGCCAATCAGTGAGCTGGTTTGTGATGACAACGACTACCGGACCGCAGACAGGTCATACATTTCCTTTCTTGTTGTTGTTGTTCAACAATACATGTGTACCGTATTCTTCTTCATGGGAAAATAAGACATCCCCTGGAAATAAGACCTAGCGCCTCTCTGGGAGCAAACATTAATATAAGACGCTGTCTTATTTTCAGGGAAACAGGGTAGCAATAAAGTGATACCAGAGAGGCATGTTTTATGGATGCACAGGTAGAGCAAGGGTGGACTAAAGGAAACACTGGTCTGAAAGGCCTTAGATTGTCCTCTGACAGCTGAATGCATGCATGGTCCTGCTTTCGTTAAGTGGGGCCTGGGGGAGAGAAGGGAGTCGCCCCAATCTTGGCAAGAGCTCCTTGTAAGGGGTGCCCCAGCTCAGGGCATGGCCCTTCCCTGCCTCCCCGAGGCCTTTCTGGCCCTGAGGCTGACTGACTGTCCGTGGGGTCAGAACTCGGGTTCCCCCTCCCGGGCCTCTCATCTAAGCCTCCCGCTGGCACTATTATCCCCGTGCTCAGCGCGGGAGGCCCGTGTGGGGAGCCCACCTCTGCTGGCTGAAGACGAAGCGGGGTTCTATCGCCCGCCCCCAGCAGCCTCCGTTCTGCCTCCGTCTCCTGCTTGGCCCAGTGTCCATTGGCCAGTTTGAATCTTCATCCCGGGGCCCAGAAGCCGCAGGTGGGAGATCTCAGGACCACCCCAGTTCTACTCCCCTCTCCTCCCACCTCCACCTCGGGAGGTACGAGCTGAGCGCAGCCGTTCTCAACCTGTGGGTCTCGACCCCTTTGGGGGGGGTCGAACAACACTTTCACAGGGGTCACCTAAGACCATCGGAAAACACAGGTATTTACATTACAATTTATAACAGTTGCAAAATTACAGTTATGAGGTAGCAATGAAAATAATGTTATGGTTGGGGGTCGCCACCACATGAGGAGCTGTATTAAAGGGTCACGGCCCTAGGAAGGTTGAGAACTATGGGAAATTTGGCATTGCCTGCACTCCCTGCTTCGGCCGCTAGTGGGAGATGCTGGCCAACCCGAGGCCCGTCAGGGGGACTAGTCGCAAGCGATTCAACTATCCAGCCTCTGGCTACCCCAGACGCAGGGCCAGCGAGGGTGCTGTGTCCTGGACTCTCCTGTGGACACATTTTCTTCTTGATTCAAGCCCCAGTGGACATGTAAGACCCCCAGCGGCCCCTGGAGCCCCACACAAGGTCTCAAAGTCCGGGTGTCTCCCTGATGACCTCTCCAAGACCCCAGGAAGGGAGGGCAGGCAGAGCCTCTGAGCTCCCAAACTCAGCAGCCTCGCGCCCTCTAGACTCAGTGCCATTTTACCCTCCGAGAACGACTCTTACTTCCAGGACCTTGCAGATGTGTCAGGAGAGAGAGAAATGCTGCTGGGAAAGAGAGGTGTGTGTGTGTATGTATGTGTGTACACACGTGCACACACACTCTTTGGGGCCAGAGTGCAGAGTAATGCATGCCCTCCCTTCCAAGGATGTCGCTGATCTGTCAGCAGAAGATGGCGGTGGCCTGTTTGGGTTCGAGAAGGCGTTGTGTTGCTGGGTGTTTCCCTGCCCGTCAGCCTGGGTGTGTGAGCAGCGGCGGCTGCCAGGGTGCGGGTCGCTGTGTCCCTGTGTGAGGGATGCTGTCTGTGTCTCAGGGTCAGCCTTTGAGTATCTCCTGGTGTCAAGGGGTGGGTTGTATGTCGCCCCACAGGGGGAGTGTGAGTGTGTGTGTATGTGTGTGTGTGTGCGTGTTTCAGTGTGGGTGTCTGTGTGTGCTGGTTGCGTCCTTCTTCCTGGTCAGGGTGTATGTTTCCACAGTGCATGTGCGTGCCAGAGTGTGTAGGTGTCGGTGGAGGTGTCTACCATGGTGCAGACAGGGTGCTGTGTGTGTGTGTGTGTGTGTGCGTGTCTTTAGGAGAACGTGGGTCTCTGTGAGTGTGTGTGTCTGTGTCAGTGTGTCAGGGGATGTGTGTCTCTGAGCCGTGTGGGTGTCACCGGTGTGTGTCTGCCTGTGTGTCCCTGCGGGTGTCTGTGTCAATATGTGTGTGTGTGTGTGTGTGTGTGTGTTTCAGTGAGTGTCTGTATGTGTTGGCTGCGTCCTTCTTCCCGGTCAGGGTGTATGTTTCCACAGTGCATGTGCGTGCCAGAGTGTGTAGGTGTCGGTAGAGGTGTCTACCACAGTGCAGACGGGTCTGTGTGTGACTCTAGGAGAACGTGGGTCTCTGTGAGTGTGTGTGTCTGTGTCAGTGGATGTGTGTCTCTGAGCCGTGTGGGTGTCATGGATGTGTCTGCCTGTGTGTCCCTGTGGGTGTCTGTGTCAATGTGTGTCTGTGTCAACGTGTGTGTGTGTGTCAATGTGTGTGTGTGTGTGTCAGTGTGTCAGTGGATGTGTCTCCGAGCTGTGTGGGTGTCACCGGTGTGTCTGCCTGTGTGTCCCTGTGGGTGTCTGTGTCAATGTGTGTCTGTGTCAACGTGTGTGTGTGTGTGTGTGTCTGTGTGTCAGTGTGCAGGTGTGCATGTGCCGCGTGTGTGTGCCCCAGCCTGGCTGTCTGTGTGTCCGTGTCTTTGGAGGGGGCTAGGGGAGGGTCCCCAGGCCGGCGAGGCTGTGCGCTGTGCGCTCCGGCCACGGCGGGCGGGTGGGTGTCCGCGTGGGCGGCTGCCTGTGGCAAAGCGCCTCCAGGTCGCGGTGGATGCGCCCCGCGGCGTGGGCCAGAGTCTGCCGAGTCCGTCCGTGCCCGCGTGGGCGGCTGCCTGTGGCGGGGCGCCCCGGTGGTCCGCGGGGGAGCGCGCCCCGCCGCCGCCGGGAGCCGGGAGCCGGGAGCCGAGGTGTCCTCCCCGGGAGCGGGCGGAGCGCCACGTGCGGATCCCGGGCGCGCCGCTCTGGGGCGGAGCCAGCCCGGGGCCCCGCGCCCCAGGCCGAGCCCGGCGGGGCCCGCCCCCGACCCCGCCCCCAGCCCGAGCCCGCGCCGCCCGCGAGGCCGGGAGCCCGAGACGCGAGCGGCGGAGCCGAGACGGCGGCGGCGGCGGCGCCCGGGGGAGGCGGACAGCGCGACCCCCTCGCCGCGGAGCCCGCGCCTGGAGAGCCCCGCGCGCCGAGCCGCGTCCGTGCCGAGCGGCGACCCCCCATCCCGGGGCGCCCCCCAGGCCGGGGAGACCCGCAGGTGAGCGAGTGCCCCGGCCCGGCCCGGCCCGGGCACCCTTCGCCCGCCGCCACCCAACTTTCCTCCCCGAGGGTCGGAGGCGCCAGCCCCGCGCGCTCCCCTGTCCGCCCGGCCCTGTCCACCCCCGTGCGCTGCCCCCGAGGGTGGGGAGCGGCGATGGAGGGGCGCAGACCCGCCCGGGCGCCGGGGATCCCCACCGGGACGGGGTTTTGGGGGGAAAGGCAGGGCGGGGCGGGTCGCCGCGCGCCCCCTGCGCTCCCCTCTCTTCCCGGGTTCCCCGGTGCGCTGTCGGGGGCCCGGGGAGGAGGCGCCGCGCGGCCCCGGCTTCCCTGCCCGCCGACCCCGGCGCAGCCTCCGGGAAGGTCTGGGAGGTCGGGGGGGACCCGGATTCCCGAGGCCGGAGACCCCAAGGTCAGAGCGGCGGCGAGGCGCGCGCTGAGTGCGGTGCCCGGGTGGAGCCGGGGGAGCTGACGGACGGAGCCCGGGCTGGGCTGGGGGGAGCGGGCCGGGCGCCCCCCTTTCTCGGGGCCGCGCTGAGCGGTCCGCCCCGGGGGAGGGAGTGCGCTCCGGGACGAGATCTCTGGCCCCGTCCGGACCCGGGACGCCTCTCCGTGCGCCCTGAGCCCTGAGCCCGCGGGGAGAGGGAGCTGGGTGCGCCCTGTCTCTGCGGGGAGGTCTCTGTGGAGAGGTCTCTGTGCCCGCTGACGCCCTGGTGGGGCGGCCGCGGGTCTGCGTGCGCCCTGAAGGCGCGGAGATGTGTGTGTGGGTGCTCCCCCCACCCCGCCCGGGAGATCTCTGCGCGTGGGGACGGGGGCGCGCGTCCGCTGCCCTCCCGGGTGCCCCCACGGGAGGCGGCCCTGGCCCTCGCGTTCTCTGACCATCTCGGGTGGCGCCTGGGGAGGAGGAAGCTGGGGAGGAGGAAGCAGAGGTGCCGCCGGGCCTCGCCTTGTGGGGGCTGGAGGTTTGGAGAGGGGTCAGGGTGCGGGGAGTGCCGGCGACAAGGCCCTGCCTGGCCCGGGGCCCTGGCCCGCGGCCCGCGCTGCGTTCAAACACCTGTTGGAGGACAGCGCACAGGCCAGGCAGGAAGCTGTGGCTGAGGTTGTGGTCGGAGCCGGGCTCCTCTCCTTTAATGCCTGGTGACCAGCCCGGAGTGGTGGTGGGATCCTTCCTCTCCTCTGGGGGTCCCGGGCCTTCCCTCCCGCCAGCTGTCTCCTCGCCTCCTGCCCAGACAGGCGCCCAGGCCTTAGGGAGCCCAGCCAGCACCCACCGTGAAGACAGGCACAAGGTATGGTTCCGCCATGCCCGGCATCACAGCCCGCCCCGCATCCTCCCCTTCCCCAGTCTCGCCTTCTGGGGACCTCGGGGGGCAGGCGTGTGGCCACCATGGCCCAGGCCCCTGCTGCTGCCTTCAACTCTGCCTCCTTGCCCTCAGTTCCCCCCGGTGAGCACATGTTGGGGGTGACGGGGATAGAGGTTGTTGGTAATGAAACTAGAAGGTGGAATGAGGCTGGCACAGGCCAGTAGCTGGCATCACAGGAGTGTGAGGAGGAGAGGGTCAGGGGCGGACAGAGTACGGGACACGGATTTATTTGTTGTTGCTGGAACGGCCAGCCCTGTCCTGCAATGAGCTTCCTCGGACTTTTAATCTGACTCTGTCACCACCACCCTTTGCATCATCGTACAAGGGGAAATTGAGGCTGAGAGTGGAGGTCAAGGGCGTATACAAGGTCACCTAGAGAGCCAGTGGACTGGGGGCACCGCTCAAGGTGAAGCTTCGTTGAGGCCCACTTCCTGGCGCCCAGCTGACCTCGGGCTGACCCAGGAGGGTGTGAGCAGAAGGGAAACGGGGCCTAGAACCAGCATGTAGCCCGGGGGGTCAGGGGGAATGGGCCGCTGCTATGCCTCCGGGGTGCTGAGCCCCAGTCTCTGTGTGGTGATGGAAGGTTCTCTGGAAAAATTCCAGAATTGACTCTCTCTCAGCAGGAAGACGGAGCGCAGAGGAGAGGAGGGGGAGGCAGCACCAGCGGCCGCTGGGAGTGAGGGGGCAGAGGAGACGGTGTCCAGGCAACCCAAGGAGAAGGGGGTCCTGGGGGCGGCCTGTGGTCCAGGGCCTTCTTTGGTCTGTTCTCAGCAGGCTAGTTCCTGCTGCCCTCGGGAAGGCGATTGGAAAAGCGTGCCGTGACCCAGTGACCGAAGTGCGTCTCTGTGGCCCATTCCAAAGAGGAGTGGTTGGTTACCTTTGGCCAGGAGAGCCCAGGGTCCCTGTCTAACAAATAGAACCTTTCCTACTGGGTTTTGAAGGATGAATAGGAGTTTTCCAGGTGAAGCAGATATACCGTCCCCCTGTCAGGACTAGCGTGTGCCCGCAGCACACAGAGATGTGAAACAGCGGCACAGTCGTTCGTTCAGCGACCTGTCAGGGCCCGTGGCAGGACGGAGAGATGGGTGGAGAAGCTACCGCCAAGGTCACCCTCCCAGGGGCCTCGGCGAGCTCTGCCCAGGAATTGGGAATGTATCCTCGGGAGCGGCACTAAAAATAGCCGGCGTCCACGGAGCGCTGCCTGCCGGCCGGGCGGAGCACTGAGCGCTGGGTGAGGCTCCTCTCACTGAACTGTCGCATGGACCCCGGAGGCAGGGACCCTCATAGTGGCCACTTTGCAGGGGACGACACTGAAGGTCCCTTGTTCACTGGCACACGTCCCTCGGTAGCAGGGCATGAGTGGGAGCCCAGGGGTCACTGTGTCTGCCCTGCGGTGTCCTCCCTCCCCGGGGCAGGCCAGCGGTGCCACCAACAGTCTTAGAATTGAGGGAGAGGGACCGGCAGATCACACAGGGCGAGAGCCCGCGGTGTTCCAGCGGCCTCCTCTGTCACGGGCGATGCCACCCCCCCCCACCCCCAATCACTCGCTTAGAGGCTCCTGGCCGCCCTCTGACCCTGGGAAAGGGGCATGGCCTCGGGAGGTTTGGGTTGGCACGCCTGATGAAGCACAAAGGGAAAGTGATGGGGGTTCTGACTTGAATCGGTGGGACTTCCAGGGACCAGGCCCACCCACATCCAGGGTCCGTGGGAGGGGAGGGTCCCGCATTCCGGAAGGAGACTTGGGCCGGAGGGAGGTAGGAACTTGCAGTCCTACACAGAGGCTGGCCGTTGGGGCCATGGCAACGCATGAGACTGTCCAGCAAAAGCGCCGGTCAGGCCGAAACCGGTTTGGCTCAGTGGATGGAGCGTCGGCCTGCGGCCTGAAAGGTCCCAGGTTCGATTCTGGTCAAAGGCTTGTACCTGGTTGTGGGCATATCCCCAGGAGGGGGTGTGCAGGAGGCGGCTGATCGATGTTTCTCTCTCATCAATGTTTCTCTCTCATCAATGTTTCTAGTTCTCTTTCTCCCTCCCTGTAAAAAAAATCAATAAAATATATATATATGTATATGTATGTGTGTGTGTGTGTGTGTGTGTGTGTGTGTGTTTGTGTGTGTGTTTAAGTGCTGGCCAGGGCTTCTCCGCCCTGCTGACATTAGCATCACCTGGAAAGACTTAAGAAAGCCAAAACACACCTACGCCTAGGGCCTCGGCCCCGCCCCTGAGATTCGAATTGATTTGACTCAGGTGCGGCTTGGGCATCCGCAGTGCCTTGCGGAAAGCACCCAGGTGATCCCAATGAGGTGAAGGGGCTGAGCGAGAAGAGGGTGGAGTCCCGAGCCCTCGGCATTCTAGCCAATGAGGCAGGAGGAGTCAGAGAGGGGGGAGGAGAGAGCCACCTGTGGAGGCGCCCCAGAAAGCCAGGAGGCACCCCATCCCAGAGGAAGGGAGTCTCGGTCTCTTTCTGCCCAGAGAGCTAACCAAGTGCGTTCTGTGAAGTTCATGGAGAGATTTTTCTTTTCTTTTTTTTAAAAAAATATATTTTATTGATCTTTCACAGAGAGGAAGGGAGAGGGATAGAAAGCTAGAAACATCGATGAGAGAGAGACATCGATCAGCCGCCTCCTGCACGACCCCTACTGGGGATGTGCCCGCAATCGAACCTGGGACCCTTCAGTCTGCAGGCCGACGCTCTATCTACTGAGCCAAACCGGTTTCGGCCTTTTTTTTTTTTTTAAGGGAAGGCATCATTTCTAAAAGAATGTCCATTAGCAACGATAAGGCTACTGGTGACGGACACCAGAAACCTTCCTCTTTGTACCCACAGATTGTGGTCCCCAGAACAGATGGTTGAATGAATGAATGAATGAATGAACGAATGCATGCATTGGTGAGAATGGAAGGCAGTTGCGGAGAGGGCTGAGGAGTGAGCGGGAGGTGAGGACGTGGAGACAGCATGTGCAGACAGCTCTTTCAAGGAGTTAGGTGGTTGAAGAGGGAGGAGAGAGATAGAGGGGAGCTGGCGGGGGCGGGGGGTCAGGGAGAGTTGTAGGGAGAGCCTGGCGTGGACCCACAGGACCCAGGTGCAGGTGCTGATGGGAAAAGGCCTCTGCCTTACCGCGAGGGGCTGAAGGGCTGGAGGTGGGGGTTGTACCATGGTTGCTCTGGTTGGCCAGGGGGTCTGTCGGTCGGTCGGTCGGTCGGTCAGGAAGGCCTGGGCTGAATGGGCTCTTGCTGGGAGTCTCTGAGGGAGATGTTGATGGCAGAGGGTGTTTGCAGCTGGGGGTGGCGGCAGCAAGGGGCGGGAGATCTGGTTCTGGGGAGCAAAAGGGGGTCCCGGAAAGCCACGTGTGGCGAGAAGATGAGGGCGTCTAGAGCAGGCATCCAGGAGTCAAAGGGGCTGGGGGCCTGCGGCTGAATCCACAGCCTCAGAGAGAGGAGGAGGCGAAGACAGCCTGTGGACAGAGCCAGAGA
>PVJN01013393.1:0-19483 GCA_004026805.1 Lasiurus borealis | reverse complement strand
CGACGCTGTGCCCTGGAAGATTCTAGCAGGTTTACCCTGCAGCTGCAATAACTGCTCTCCGGAAGTCTACTAGCACATACTATGTGGGGGAAGGACAGACTGGATCCCACTAAACAGGTGGCTGCAGAGGTCATTTTTATTTTATTTTTTTTAATATATTTTATTGATTTTTTTACAGAAGGGAGAAAGAGAGGGATAGAGAGTTAGAAACATCGATCAGCTGCGTTTTGCACACCCCCTACTGGAGATGTGCCCGCAACCAAGGTACATGCCCTTGACCGGAATCGAACCCGGGAACCTTTCAGTCCGACGCTCTATCCACTGAGCCAAACTGGTTTCGGTTGCAGAGGTCATTTTAGAGGGTGACCAGTGGGATGGAGAGAGGAGGGTCCCTCTGGACTAGCTGGCCAAAAGGAGGCCTTCTGGAAGGAGGACAGTGACCCGAGACCCAGCTAACCAGAAAGAACCAATCCCGTACGGCTTGGGGAAAGAATGTCTGGAGAGCGAGAGAATTGCAGGTGCAAAGGCCCTGGGGCAGGGACCAGCTGCCGGAGCTGGAGCAGAGGAGATGGGGGGAGGGATGGCCTGCATTTCCACCCCTCTGACCTCTTGGTCCTCTGCCCCTTCAGGCTGCCCCTCTGGTTATTCACACCACTCGACTCCGACTGGCAGCGATTCCTGGGGATGAGACTATATTTAGATCCAACTCTCTCCTCTCTGTGGGCCTAGAACATACCGTGTCTTTTTCAGATGATCAATATGGAATGGGTGCTATTTATGGAGGCTCCGCGTGTCAATTTCTGGGGCCTGAGACCCCCCGATAGGGGAGGGAGTCCGGGACCAGGCTTTGCCAGGGGTTTAGGGACAGAAGCTGGCACCAGACGGGAGCCATCTCTCTCAGAGGGATTCTCTGAAACTTTTGTCACCTTCCCTGCCAGCCTGGCCACCCTCATCCCTGCAGAGTCACAGCCGGGGGGGCTGGGGAACTGGGTGCCCACAGCCGCTCCCACCTCTAACTTCATTTCCTTGAGGGGTGGTGTCGGCTGTGCCACAAGCCCAAGAAAAAACTCCGCTGTGAGTGTGGAAGCCAGAGTCCAGTGGGGACAGTTACCCATCTCTCTCGTTCGTTCCTCGCTCTGTTTACTACCCTCGGGGCCTCTCGGGTTCTCCCCGCGCACCAGAGAGAGAGAGACCTGCCCAGGACCGATAAAACGCCAGGTTGGAGTTAAGAGCTCATCCTCCCTGCTGGGAGGTAGGGTGACCCAGAGCAGCCAGGGCAGGCTTCCTGGAGGAGGTGGGCTGGGAGTCCAGCCGCCGAAAATGCCCGGCCTTTGGGAAGGTGAATGGCATCCGATGATGTTGGCTCTCCTGTTGTGGGAAGTGCATGTTTCTGCTTTGCGGCCAGATCTCTCTCTCTCCTCGCTCGCCTTCGTTTTCTGCTCCTGATTAAACCCCCAGGGAGGCAGTGGAAAGCAGGGTTCCCACAGGGGTAATAGCCCCGAGGCAGGCCCGAGCTGCTCTCGTGGCCTCCGTGTGGGTCCCGGGAAAGGCCCTCACCCGCTTGGAGCCCCCCCCCCACCACCACCACCGTTGTCCTTGATCCCCTCTGACCGCCCTGGGGAGCAGAGGACCAGGGCTCAAGGTCACACAGGATGCAGGTGGCCCTCAACCCAGGGCCCTGGCTGCCTGCTCCCGTCCCCACCCTCCCCCAGGTCTTGCCCAGGCGGTCGCCCTGCTTTCTGGGAATGGATGTTGAGAGGCAGGGAGGCCCTTCCTGGCACTGGGAGGGCAGTAAATGCCTTTCTGGCAGGTATCGATTCCTCGAAGGCCTGCTGGAAGGAGGGACCTGGCTCCAGGGGCAGTGTTCAGAGGGACGGCGGGCCGAGGAGGGATAATGCGGTTGCAGGCGCCAAACCGGGTCTCCGGCTACCTCCGGGCCAGGCTGGGAGGTGCCCTAGGCCAGTGGTTGGCAAACTCCTTCGTCAACAGAGCCAAATATCAATAGGACCACGACTGAATTTTTTTTAAATATATTTCATTGATTTTTTACAGAGAGGAAGGGAGAGGGGTAGAGTTAGAAACATCGATGAGAGAGAGACATTGATCAGTTGCCCCCTGCACACCTCCTACTGGGGATGTGCCCGAAACTAAGGTACGTGCCCTTGACCAGAATCGAACCTGGGACCCTTCAGTCCGCAGGCCGACGCTCTATCCACTGAGCCAAACCGGTTTCGGCTGAAATTTATTTGGAGAGCCACATTTTTTAAACTTATACCTCTTCTAACGCCACTTCTGCAAAATAGACTTGCCCAGGCCGGGGTATTTTTGTGGAAGAGCCACACTCCAGGGGCCAAAGAGCCGCCTGTGGCTTGCGAGCCGCAGTTTGCCAACCACGGCCCTAAACCAGCGGTTCTCAGCCTGTGGGTCGTGAACAGCTAGCAGAGTCTCTCCTAAGACCCTCAGAAAACACAGATATTTACATTACGATTCATAACAGTAGCAAATTACAGTTATGAAGTAGCGACAAAAATAATGTTATGGTTGGGGACCACCACCGCATAAAGAACTGTATTGAAGGGTGGCGGCCTTAGGAAGGTTGAGAACCGCTGCCCTAAACCATCTAAGATGAGGGGGAGGGACCAGCCCAGCTCAGTCAACACCTCCTGCACAGCCATCAATCAAACCCCAGCCTCATGGACCTGGGCCCATCGCTGGAAAGTGGTCCCGGCAAGCCGCGAGACACCCAGGTACCACCACCCTCTGCCGCCCAGCACCTCTGCCCGCCGTGCGGCCTATTCCCAGGAAGATCCCAGCCCCGAGTCCCCCCAGGGGGACCCCCAGCTGGTGTGGGGTGCAGCAGGCCAAGCGACAGAGGCCTGCCCCCCCACACACACCCAGCCCTGAGTGGGAAGGTAGCACAGGGTCCACGGGTGCAGGTCAGAAGCAGCCCCGTCTGCCCGTGAAACAGCAGCAGCGAGCGGCTGGCAAAATCGGAAACGCAGGGAAAGCCGCCGCTCTCCGCTTGCTGGCCTGCAGGCCTCTTAGCCGGGTAATTGCCGAGCTTCTGTTTCAGGAAATGTCTGAGGGAAGGAGAGAAAAAACCCCGGAGGATCTCCCGGGGCCGATCCTGCCCAGAGATAGCCGGGCCTTGGGTCCCTGCCAGGCCCGGGCTTTCTGATGGAATTAAGGACGTGGCCCCAGATGGGTCCCCGTGTTCATGCAGCGTGTCGCGCAGGTGACTTCGCTGCTGCTCGCCAAGCCACAGAGCAGAGCTCTCTCCCGAGGGGCGGTTCTCCACCTTCCTAAGGCCGCGGCCCTTTAAGACAGCTCCTCATGCGGTGGTGACCCCCAACCATAACATTATTTTTGATGCTACGTCCTAACCGTCATGTTGCTACTGGTGGGAATCATAATGTAAATATCTGTCTTTTCTGAGGGTCTTAGGCGACCCCTGTGATAGGGTCAATCGACCCCCAAAAGGGTCGCGACCCACAGGTTGAGAACCGCTTGCTCTAGAGCATCGTGTGGAGCAGGGATCCCGTGCTTAGGATCCCATGTATGTGAGGTTCTGGAACCAGAAGAGCTGATTGAAAAGGGACAGCGGAAGGACTTTCTGGGATGATGGGCATGTTAGCTATCTTTTTTTAAAAAATATATATTTTATTGATTTTTTTACAGAGAGGAAGGGAGAGGGATAGAAAGTTAAGAAACATTGATGAGAGAGAGACATCGATCAGCCGCCTCCTGCACGCCCCCCATTGGGGATGTGCCCGCCACCAAGGTACATGCCCTTGACCGGAATGGAACCTGGGACCCCTCAGTCCGCAGGCCGACGCTCTATCCCCTGAGCCAAACCGGTTTCGGCAATGTTACCTATCTTAATTGGTATGCACACGTGTTTCGACTCACCCAACGGTACACGTCAAATCTGGACATTTTCTTATGTGTATATATATAGAGAGAGGGAGTTTATGCATTGTCAGACTGGCTTATCTCCCTCTGGGGGCACAGGAACCCTGCAATGTAAGCCTCTCGGGTTTCTCCAGGGGTATTCCTCCCGCTCTCGGTGCACACAGTAGGTGCCCCGTAAACACCTCGGTTGCCATGGCACCAGGGCCGTTTCCCTGCGAAGTCTTTCTTCAGCCCAGATCTTGAGAAAAGTGAGCTGGAAGAAACGGGGCTGGAGGCTTAGGATGCCGACTGCTGGCTCGTGGGCACCCGGGTGCCAGGAAGGGCATGTCCTGCGCCTTCGGTGGGCGCCTCTCTGGCCCCCTGCTATGGGGTGACCTGGGTGGGTTTAGAGGGTCCGGGGTCCTGGGCAGGTAGTGCCCCTGGGTGACGGAGCCCGCTCTCTGACTTTGGGGAGTAGGACAGCCGTTCCTCTTGTCCACAGTTGCACCCTCCGTGGTTTCCGTTCCCTGCGGTCAAACACAGCCTGAAAGTATTAAAGGGAAAGTTCCAGAAATAAGCAATTCATCGGCCTTAAGTGGGGCACCCAATGAGAGGTGTGATGAGACCTCAAGCCGGGCCCTCTGTCCCAGCGGGAACGCGAATCGGCTCTTGTCTCGGCCTCTGCATGCTGGGTGTGCCTCGCACCCGGAGCCACTTCTCGGCCATCGTGGTGATCAGAGCGAGAGAGACCCCGTGAACATAATTGTTGTGTTTTACGATGGGTTCTTGTTGTTAATCTGTTGCTGTGAGTGATTTTTAGGCTAAACGTTATCACGGGTGTCTATGTTTAGGCCTAATCATAGTACATGCATAGCACATACAGTTGGGTACTTTACTCTTTGGTTTCAGACACCCACTAGGGGTCTTGGGACGGATCTCCCGAGAATAAGGGAGATTTGCTGTCCATCATCCGGGTCTGCAGATAAGGGTCTGCTGTCCATCGTCCGGGTCCACACCCCGGAGACGCAGGCCCCAGGGGCAGTGTTGGGGGCTAGACTGACAGCTAGACCCCCTATGCAGGAAGACTGGAGCTTGGGGATAAGGGGATGAACGCTTGATGAGATGAATGAGCTGCTTCCAAGCCCCCCACCCTGTCTTACTGTGGAAAGTGGGGGGTGAGGGGGATGAAAAAAGCAGGGGTTTGGGCCGAATCCAGAGCTCAGGCCAAAGGTGCCCCATTCCATCCCTCCTCTCAACTTTCACTCTGGGGGTGGAGGGGGGGGTCTCGGGGCTTTTGGGGGGGGGTTGCCTGGGAAATCACTTGGCCAGAGCCGGCGGGGAGGGGGGGCGGGCAGAGTCTCTGTCAGCTGAATTTCCGGGGCTGCTGGAGTATTGGTATGCATGAGATGCAAATGCCTGTACGTGAGGGCATCCCCAGCTTTCCGGGGTGGGCGGGCGTGAGCCTGCGGCAGGGCCGGGGGTGGTTGTGCAGATGCTGGGGGTGAGGACAGGGACGAGAGAAGGAAAGCACCCCCCCCCCGCCAGAAACGCCCCCTGCCCGAGGGCCCAGTGCCGGCTCGGCTTGCACAGGGTTAATGCCTCTGCTGCCTCCCAGGAGGGGAGCTGCAGGCCGCTGGTGATCTGAGGCCCCGCACAAGGACGCGCCTTTGATCTGGGGGCAAGGCCCTGAAAGCACAGGCCACGGGCACCAGCTGGCACCCCCGCCGAGCCTTTGTCCCAACCGTTAGCCCGAGAGAGCCGGGGCCATGCCCATAATTGCCTGGGCAGGAGGGATGATGTGAAACTTGCTGTGGACCTCACCCCCTTCCCCCACCCCCTCACCCCCATCCCAACCTGCGCCCGGAGCCTGCGTGCCCATGCACAGCCGCTGCCAAAAACCGGGGTGGCCGCTCTCTAGCCTTCGGAGGACAAGTCTCCTTCGGCCCCTCCTCCCCTCGGTCTTTTCCGCTCCCTCCCCGCCCCCACCCCCAGGCTAGCCGGCCCTCCTCCAGCCCCAAAGCAGGTGCAGTTTTATTTTATTTTTTTACTGTCAGTAGCCATCTTTTACGAAGTGAAAAGAACCAGATGAGATGAACTTGAACCTGTTTTCTTGGACCCAGCATGCCCTAACTATCGCCAGTTCCCCTTGCAGTCGGAATTTAAAAGTTATTCGCGAAGGAGTTGGCATCCTTTTATCATGCTCAGCCTTCGGGGTCCCTGTGGGTTTGCAGCCACACACCTGGATGGTCTCCAGCCACATTCCAAGTGCCCGCCAGCCGCCACTAGCCGCCCTCAGCTGGAGAGAGAAACTTCGGGGGGACCCTCTCTGTCAGGGAAGCTGTGACTCTGGGTGCAGGCAGGAAGCGGGCACGTCTCTCTGGGAGCATCTGCCCCCATTCGTGGGCACAGCCACGCTACGTAGAGGGAGGACCTTAGAGGAGACCCCCGGGGCTGCCCCTGGCTTTGAGCAGGGGCACTTGGTCCAGGGGGGGCAGGCCCTCAGGTGAGCTCTGACCCTCCCTGCCCACTCTGGTGCCCTCCGAGGTGGAAGGCGGGCAGTGTAGCGACTGGTTTATTCTCCCAGGCCTGGCCGCAGACAGACTTCCTTCCTTAACCCCTGAGCATCCAACCTGTAAAGTGGGGGTTCTAGGACCCCTCCTTCGTAGCATAGGGTTGGTGCCAGGGTAAAATACGTTGACCCACGCTTAGTGCAGCCCCTGCTGGCATGACCCACCCCCTCGCTCATGGTTGAGGAGCCTGCGGTCCAGAAAGGGGAGGAGGGGAGATGACATTGCCCAAGGTCACCGTGTAGGTCAGATGGCTGGGCACTCTGGGTAATCTCATTCATTCGTTCGTTCCTTCCTTAGTTCACGGAGGCCCTCTGCTGGGTGGGACCATGCTGGGGGAGCGCAGGACACAGGCAAAGGGGGAGGCAGGTGTGGACGTAAACGACTCCCCTGCGACGACAACGAAGCTGGTGTGGGAACGCAGGGGTGCCAGGAACGAGAGCCGGGAGGGGCCGGCTGGCAGAGAGGGCAGCCGGGAAGGCTCTTCAAAGGCTTCCCTGAGCCGGCTTTCTTAGGAGGAAAATAATGACAGTGACCTCACCCGTGATAGCGAGTGACACTGTCGGAACACTTCCTGTGTGCCCAGCATGTACAAGCACTAATACGTGGATGCCTCAAAACAACCCCGGGAAAGAAGGCCTGTTATTTTTTCAAAAATATATTTTAATGATTTTTTGGTTTTTTTTTTACAGAGAGGAAGGGAGAGGGATAGAGAAGTTAGAAACATCCATGAGAGAGAAACATCCATCAGCTGCCTCCTACACACTCCCCACCGGGGATGTGCCCGCAACCAAGGCACATGCCCTTGACCGGAATTGAACCGGGAGCCCTTCAGTCCGAAGGTTGACGCTCTATCCACTGAGCCAAACCGCTTAGGGCAAGAAGGCCTATTATTAACCCCCCCATTTTACCAATGAGGAAACTGAGGGAGAGAAACATCAGTTAACTGGCCCAAGTTCATATGGCAAGTAAGTGGCCAGGAGCTGGGCCCACAAGCCATCCTGCTTCCAATCCACAGAGGCAGCCACTTCCCTATCCCGCATGGGAACAGGCAAGAATCTTCCAGACTAGGTGCTGTGTGTGAGGGGCCCAGGGGCGGGGGGGGAGACAGGGGGAGCAGAGCCGGACACAGGGCTGGGCTCTGCGGGCCAGGACATTTCCTCAGGGCCGGTCTCAGCAAGACCGAGTGGAAATTTCCTTCCACGCCACACGGAATCTCTTTGCCCATGGCTTTCCCTCACTTCCCTGTCATCACCTGTGACTCGGGGTCATCGCCTGGGGAGGGAAAGTATTCTGTGATGTCATTGGTAGCGCCCTCTCCACAGCGGGCGCCGATTCCCTGTCTAAGGAGTCACTCCGTAATCAGATGAGTCCCCGAGTGGAGAGGTTGATTGTTTTTAACGCGAAGCAAGTCCCTCCTGGTGCCCTTATGTCCACCTCTGGGGGGGTGATCCCCCGCCTCCAGGGCACCCACCCCTCTCCCTGAAGGTGAAGTGCAAGGCAGTGTACTAGAGGGCCAGGCCACAGGTGGGAGGAGTGCCCAGGGTTTTGGGGGGCTCCAGCCGGAGGTCACACCCCAGGCTGCAGGGCAGGAGAGGGGTGCCCACAGAGGAAGCCAGCTGCGATATTCTCGGGGAAGTCGGCCCAGAGGTTTTCTAGGAAGCCTGGGAAACCCCGTCCCCGGGGCGCTTTGCGTAAATTTACATGGCAAAGGATTTCCTTTGCAAGCTGTGTTCCTGAGACTCCAAGGAGACCAGATGGCCGGCCAGGACTCGGGGATGCGGCCAGGACTCGGGGATGCAGGCCTTCCCCTGCTTTCGGATAAGCAGGAAGAGGCTGCGAGGAGGGGTGAGGCTGGGGTGTCCTGGGGTGACCGGGACTGAAGGGTGTCTCCGGAGGCAGGAAACACACTTCCCTTGGGCAGTACCTGCCCCCCCGCACAGGCAGTCGCGTTCCGTGTCAGGGCATGCGACCCCCACTGATGGAGCTGCAGTCACCGGTGCGCCCCTGTGTTCGGGAAAATCTCCCTCCGGAAGAGACGAAAAGAGGAGACGGTACAGGGGCGTCCGTTTTTGGGTGTAAACAGTCAACCTTCTGCCCCGCTCCCATCTCTGCCCGGATGTGGCTGCCCGTCCATCTGCCCGGATGTGGCTGCCCGTCCATCCTCAGTGACTCACAGGCTGTCAGGCCGTGTCGGGAGGCAGACTCACCTGACAACTGTCAGAGGGCAGCAGGGACCGGGCTGCAGGGGGCAAGGGCTGCGGGCTGGGCTCAGCCTCCCGGCCCGGAGGAGGGAGGTCAGTGTGGGAGGCGGGGGGCAGACAGAGAAGAGGTCCCCCGGAGGCAGTGGGATGCCGTCACCCAGGGCAGGGGAAGAGTTTGGGGATGTGTGAGCTGGGGAGTGGTGGGAGGTGCATGGAGGGAGGGAGCGAGGGGGGAGAGGGAGGAAAGAGGGAGCGTGAAGGTAGTAATGGGATATCCGCTTGGTCCCAGCTGGGACCGGGAGGTCTGTCCCTGGGCAGTGACCCTGGGGGGTGGAGACCATGGTGTTTGGTGGTGTGGGGGTGGTGGCCAGTGTCAGAGAGAAGGGTGGTAGGAGAACCAGTCTGAAAGGAGAGACATTTTGCTCCTACGGATTCTGGGAGCCGGCTGAACTTAGGGAGAGAGGTTCTCACCAGCCAGAAGCTGGAGAAGAACTTAAGGATGGAGGGCAGGGGCGGGGGGGGGGGTCCCTAGAGCAGGGAAGACTGGCCCAGGAGCAGGGGCAGCTGGAAGGAGCTGCTCCAGCCAGGGGAGGAGCTGATGGAGCCGCCGTGCCCGGAGAGAGAAGGGCAGCTGTGGGCTTTGGATCAAATCAAATCCACGCTCCCCCGCATATTGGAGCGAGAGAGGGGCCCCCGGTCTTCCCCAGCCGGAGGCTGGTCCTCCCCGGAAAGCTGGGGACCTGACTGGCTGGACCTGAGCCGGGAGCGCCCTCAGACCGCCCCCGACCTTCGTTGCCCTGGCATCACCGGAAGCCTGGCAGCCGGGCTCTGCCAGGCTCAGCCACCGCAGGGCGTGGGCCCCGAGCGGCTGGAGGGAGGGCCGGCCGCGCCAGGTGCAGGAACAAGGCCCGTGATGGGTGCCACCCGCCTGCCAGGAGCTGCCTTCGGGCCCCAGAGACAAAGGACACACCCCCCGCCGGTTTACTTTGGAACCTGAGGCTGCCTGGCTGCTGGGGGGCAGGGAATCTGGTTTCAGAAAGCACCCCACCCCCCAAGCTGCCCTTCCTGAGACCCAGAGCCCACCCTCAAGGCCTCTTTATTAAGGTATCCAGCAAGGCCTGGACCACCTGTAGCAGCGGGTGGATGAGTATTAATTACAGTGGTACCTCGAGATACGAGTGCCCTAACATACGAGGTTTTTGAGATACGAGCCGTCGAGGGAGTGATGTTTGCTTTGAAACATTTGAGATAGGAGTCATCACGTGGATTGGCCGGCTGCACAAGACCCTCCAGTTTACCGAGACTCGAGCGTCTCATAGTTTCCCACACCTCAAGGTGACGGAACGAATTAAACTCGTATCTCGAGGTACCACTGTATAACTTTGAGGTATGGAATAGCATGGAAGACAGTCCAGGTGCCTGCCAGGCCTGTGACGGGGGGCAGGGACTTGACCTCAGTTTTTAGCGGCCGTGGGTTCAGCTCAGCACTTCCAGTTTGCCGCCTGCCTTCATGAGGGGAGGAAATGCTGAGCTTTAGGGAGAGGCTATTGAGAAGGAGATTAGCACCCGGCCCCCCGAATTCTTCTATTCTTTCCCCATCCCTGGTCTGTTAGGAGCTGGTGAACTACACGGACAGACTACAGACTACACGGACAGATGACAGACAGACGAGCAAAGCTAACCTGTGCGGTTAGCAGTCAGAACCATGGTTACCCTTGGTGAGGGAGGGTAGTTAGCGATGGGAGGGGAACCCCAGTCTAAAGGGCTGGGAGCACTTTATTTCTTGGCCCGGATGCTAGCTACCAAGCGCTCGGTTTGTGGGGATTCACCCACCGGTCCACCGAGGATCCGTTCACCCAGCGGCATGCATAGTTGACTCCAGTACACATTTTACGGACACATCCCTGCTCTGGCTGGGTTGGTTGGAGGACAACAAAAAGGTCGCAGGTTCAATTCCCGGTCGGGGCACATGTCCGCACTGCAGGTTAGATCCTGGTCAGGGCACTTTCAGGAGGCCACACACACACACACACACACACACACACACCTGTGTGTACCGGAGAGCCTCTGCAGGTCCATAACATGTGCGTCTCTCCAGAACCGTTGCAGGCATATGGACACATGTGGATGCAGTGAGACGGAGGCAGAGACACTATGTTTAGGGAATAATTCCCAGCAAAGAGGAGGTTCCCCGACTTACGGGTCTAGTGGTAGCAAGGACTGCCTTGCATCTAGGCGGGCTTTTATGAATGTATGTATGTATGTATGTATGTATGTATGTTTGTGTGAATGTATGTATGTATTTAAAAGAATACTGACTTTATTGTTCTCAAAAAAATAATATACGATCAAAGGTGGAAGGGAGACAGACACGGCCTTTCTTCAGCGGGAAACCTGCTTCCTCGCCTGCGCCTCTGAGCTCAGAGGCTTCTTTAAATCCACTTGCATGACAGGAGGGTGGTTTCAAGGCAGAGGGGTCCCGGGACCTCCAGGCCCCCCTGCACCGGCGCACACATTCCGGGCTGCGCGGGTGAGGCCTGCCAGCGTGGCATCTGCTCGCTGTTTACCTGCCACCCGGCCGGGCTGGGGGCTGGGCTCCTTGGAGGGCTGCGTGCCGGGCAGCGGCTGGCTGAGTGGGGTCCTTGGTGACGTGTTTCTCGGGAGTAAGATCCAGGCCGGGCTGGCCCTCGGGTGGCAGAGAGGGATTGGGCCCTGGCAGTGCTCGCCAACAGGTGTCCGCCGGCCGTTCCCGGGGCTGATGTCATCAGCGACACCGCTTCCCGCTTCCCGGCCGTGTCCTCGTCGTCGGGAGCCGGCCGGCCACATCCTGTTTTGGTGGGACAGTCGGCAGCGCATTCCCCGGGCGCTGTGTCACGGGCAGAGCATGTTCGCACCGGGTCCTGGATCACTTGAGGCCACATTCTCCCCTTTGGCGTCACGACACGCGTGTGCCAGCTGGACGACCTCGTGCAGGAGCGGCCACCGCTTTCCGGTTCTGCTGTCACTGGGGATCAGCCCTCCTTTGTTCAGACGAGGGGGTGGGGAGGTTGGGGAGAGGAAGTGGCGAGCAGAGCCTGGGGTGCCTGAGGTGCTCCGTCAGCGTTTCCATCTCTGCAAGGGTGCCTCGCGCCGGGGACTTCGCTGCCCCCTCCTCAGCGGGGCTCCTCGGCAGCTGGTACCCCCGGGTGCCAGCATCTGGATGACGGTTCCGAGCTGGTTCTCCAGCTGCTCCCAGAAGCCGGCGGGATGTGCCTGGGTCTCTTGGCAGACACGCCCCCGCCGGCTGCCAGGTGTTGGCACCTCCAGGCCTCACTCACGTGAAGTCTGGGCCCCCTCCCTCCGGGGAAGGCCCATGGTGCGTTGGGGAGACCAAATAGAGCGTCCCCCCACTCGGCGACCCACCACCCTGGCTGGAAAAGAAGCCCGGAGCGTGGGCTTTCTTTTTTTTTTTTTTAAATACAGCGGTACCTCGAGATACGGGTTCAATTCGTTCCGTAACTTTGAGGCGTGGGAAACTATGAGACGCTGGAGTCGCGGTAAACTGGTGGGTCGTGTGCCGCCGGCCGATCCGCGCGCGATGACTCCTATCTCAAATGTTGCTCGTATTTCAAAGCAAAATTGCTCGCTCGACGGCTCGTATCTCAAAAAACTCGTATGTTAGGGCACTTGTATCTCGAGGTACCACTGTATATTTTATTGATTTTTTTACAGAGAGGAAGGGAGAGGGACAGAAAGTCAGAAACATTGATGAGGGAGACGTCGATCAGCCGCCTCCTGCACGCCCCCTACTGGAGACATGCCCGCAACCAAGATACACGCCCTTGACCGGAATCAAACCTGGGACCTTTCAGTCCGCAGGTCGACGCTCTATCCACTGAGCCAAACCGGTTTCAGCAATATATATATATATATATTTTTTTAAAAACATTTTTAAAATGTGCGCTTGGTGAAGGAGCCAGCAAGGGCCAGTGTTTCTCTGTGCTGAGTGGGGCAGGAAGGGGAGTTTTGATGACGCCATCACTCTCGCCTTCTTGCATTCAGACTTGTGCTTTGGGGTGTGAGGAGTGGCCATCCTGTGGGCCCCAGGGCAACCCCACAGCCCGGAGGGTGACCCATCTCTGCCAGCCAGCAGGTGTGCCTGTGGAGTGACCAGGCCCGGTCTGGGAGCATCTCTGCCAGCCTTGCCCTCCCCAGCAGGTCCCACACCCTGCCCGCGGCCCTGGGCGTGGCGTCAGGCCTGGCCTCTGTGTCTTCCAGCTCCTGCCCCCCCCGAACCCCCCACCGCCGGCAGCCGGAGCACAGCCTGGGCCCCAGAAGCAGGATGAGAAGATGGCAGACTTCCTGTTTCCCCGGGGCCCCAGCAGCTTCCACCGGTTCACCCCGGAGTCCCTGGCGGCCATCGAGAAGCGCCTGGCGGAGAAGCAGGCGCGGGCCGCGGCCCCCGTGCCCGAGAGCCGGGACGGGCTGCCCGAGGAGGAGGCGCTGCAGCCCCAGCTGGACCTGCAGGCCTCGAAGAAGCTGCCCGACCTGTACGGCACCCCGCCCCGGGAGCTCCTGGGCGAGCCCCTGGAGGACCTGGACCCCTACTACAGCACCCAGAAGGTGACTGCCGCCCGCCCCCTCCCCCCTGCCCACAGCATCGGGGGACAGGGCTCTCTTGGGGGCGGGCTTCTCGGGGCGTTGGGGTGAGTGAGTCATCGGTGATCTATATTCCAATCACCTCCCTTTCGGAGCTGCAGAAGAAAAGGCCAGAAATCTGCAGCCAGAGATGGTTCGGTGTGAGGAAGGAAGAGAGGGCAACTAGTGACAGTCTTGCAAACTGGGGGAGTCGCCGCTTTGGGGAGTGTCCGGGGTGAGCCTCCACCGCTGGAGCTCTGCACCCCATTCCCCGTGGTGTGAACACTGGTGCGGGCCCTGGGTCCTGGCCCGAGTGGAGTTTGGGCCCCAGAGCACGGTGTCCGGCTCCTAACTGGGGACAGGGGCCTGGGCTGGCAGGGGGACCGGGCAGGCCGGTGGGACATCCGAGAGGCGTGGGGAGGGGCCTGTCCTGGCTTTGCCCCTCCTTCGTATGGGAAGAGGAGGTAGCTTTTACGCACTGGGCAAGGGGAATCACCTCCCTCCTCGTAGTAGAGATTTCTATCCAGAAGGTGAACTCCCCCATCGGGGGTCCCCGCCCTGACCTCACCTCTCAGCGCTGAATGTCCAGCCCTGCACCCGGCCAGACCCCGGGCACAGAGGGCTCCTGCCTGGCCACCCTCACTTGACCCTCACTGCTGGCGGGAAGTGGGCTTGAACTTGGGGGACCACTTTCCCCAGAAGGCAGGGACCGAGGACAGCGGCTGCCGTCAGCACGGGGCCAGGGAAGCAGGGAGCGCGGCCGGGACTCATGTGCCCAGGGCGGGCGCAGATCCGTGGCAGGTGTACGCGCTGTGTGTCTGTCACCAGCACCTGCCTGTGCTGAGATGGCGTTCAGGAGACTAAGGGGCTGGGGGCGGGTGTGGTTCCAGGCTGTCTCCACGCGGGAAGGCCGGTGTGAGTGGGTGAGGGTAAAGGTCGGCAGGGAGACCTTGAACCTGCCCTGCTGCCCCCTGGTTCATGTGACTCAGGCGGGGTGCACGTGGGTGGCCGGGGCCACAGCTTGGGCCAGAGGGAGGCTGGAGGTGGGGATCAGGAGGTGGGTGGGCGTAGGCCAGGGAGCTGGAAGGAAGAATTAGGGTCGGGGGGGTCAGACCGCAGCAGGTGGCCGGTCACGGGGCGTGTCGGAGGGGCGGTTGGGTTGTAGTTCGCGGCGGCGCGGGGACCCAGCGGCTGGGCTGAGCTTTGGGCCCGGGTGGCAGCTGAGCCTGGAAGGAGTCAGGGACACTCTCTTCTGTCCCTGTGACCGGGAATACTTGAACTGAGGCCCAGGTCTGGTGCTGGTCTCTGACCTCTGTCTCTCCTTTCTGACCCCTGCCACACTGCCCGCAGCCCACAGGGCAAGGCGGGCCCCACTGCCCGCACTTTTGCTCCTGGGATATCTGGTCAACTCGTCTCCCTGCCCAGAGTAAACCGAGCCTTGTGTCACCGGCAGTGACAGCCTTAGAGAAGCGAGAGCCCAGCGTCGTGCCACCTCGGCTGTGCCACCCTACAGCTGGGCAGGGGCAAGGCCGCTGGCCTCCAGGGCCGACCCAAACACCCACTTGATGCGCCTGAGGCTCGGCCATCGTGCTGTGCAGTGTCTTCTGGAAGCTTGGGGAGGGTCTACCTCGGGCTGACATCTGTCCTGGGCTCCGGAAGACAGGGCCACGGGAGCGCTGCTCTCTGCTGGGCGAGGCTCTGCCCTTTGCCTCACCCCTTGCTCTTCAACCCTCAGCCTTCACTCCCCCGTTGCCCAGTGGGGAAGCCACACCAGGCGGGGAGGTGGGGGTCAGAGAGAGAAGGGAAAGGAGGGAGCATCCCGCTGCGGGGACAGTAGCTCAGGCAGGGTCAGGAAAGGCCCTTCTTGGTGGGATGGCAGTTTTGAAAGTAAAGGAAATCCCACCCACCCTGGACATGCTCCTCAGCTTGACCTCACCGCCTCCCAGCCATGGCGACCCAGTGAGAGAGAGTCCAGGGACCTTCAGAATACGCTGCTCCCCCATCCCTCGCCCCTCCCCGAGGCCCTCTCTTCTTGCCACCCCACCCCTTAGCCACGGCCCCCCCCCCGCAAACCTGTCTCCCGAAGGCCCGAGGGGGGCTGCCACCCCCACCTAAAGCAGCTCTCTGTCCGCAGACCTTCATCGTGCTGAATAAAGGCAAGACCATCTTCCGGTTCAGCGCCACCAACGCCTTGTACGTCCTCAGCCCCTTCCACCCCATCCGGCGGGCGGCCGTGAAGATCCTGGTTCATTCATATCCTTTGCGGGCGGAGCCTGCGCTGTGTGCCCTCTGGGGCCCACGTGGGGCGTGGACAGGGCAGGGCCAATTCCTGGCCAGTCCTCAAGCAGCCAGCAGCACGGTCATCAGCCGGGGGACCGGTTGAAAAGGTAGACTATCCCGCCCCCCGCCTCCCCTGGCCCAGACCCGCCAGCCAGCACCTGCCTTTTAACAAGGTCCCGGCGGGCGGAGCCCTGGGCCCGGGGAAGTTTGGGGAACCCTGCTCTGATGTTTCAGGGGAGAAACGCCCCAGGACCTAAGCTACGGAGCGTGCCGGCAGGAAGGAGGCCTGTCAGTGGTGTCCCCTGGCTCTGGTGCTGCCCCCGGGTGTCCCCTTCCCCTGCCGCTCTTCGCCCGCCCGCTCGCTCGAAGGGCCCTCCAGCAGGTCACCCCGTCTCAGCCCAGCCCAGGAGAAACCACTTTCCAAGAAAGAGGCCGCTGGCTGGTTGGCACACGGGCGTCTTCTGAGGGGGGCAGCGCTTGCCTTTTGATGAGGCGTTGACACGGTGTTTGCAGTTTCGGAGTTTCTCAAAGGGCCCGGGTGAGCGTTCAGTGACATCAACCCCGGGCTGCAAAAGCTGCGGCCGCCCCGGAGAGCTGTGGAGTGTGTGTGGAGTGTGGGGGGACCTGTACTGGTCTCGGACCACCCATGGGACGGGGGGGTGCCAGCATCCAGGCACGGCTGTTCTCCAGACTTCAGAAGAGGGGCCCCCAAGAGCTGGCTGCAGAGTCCCCGGGCATCCCTGCTGCTGGGCTCAGCCCTGTGATCAGTTGCGGGTGTGGTGGGCTGGCCCGATGGAGCCCCCAAAAGTCCCCCTTCGTTCCCCACTCTGGAGGGCCAAAGGCAGAGACCTTACCCATGAACCTCTGGGCGGGCATGAGGCTCAGGAAGACCGCTGCCCAGTGAGGGACAAAGTAACCAAGACCATCGCTGACAGCTCAGGGGTTTTCACACCCGGGCAGAGCTGAGGATTGCTCCCTCAGGGGGGCCTCCTGCCGATCCTCACCCCAGGGGTTAGCAGGAGGGGCTCCAGGCTGCCTCTGTTCTCTGCTGGCGGGCCCTCTCGCTCCCCTCCTCCTCCTCTCCCCCTCCACGCCTGCCTTTCTCAGGAGGTGGCTGAGACGCGTGGAAGGCCAGGGACATCCCACACTGGGGCTGTGGCGGCGGCAGCAGCAGCTGGCGGGCAGACAGGTCCGTGGAGAGGGGCCGTGTGCAGGGGGCAGCCTGCCGTGCACAGCCACGGCTTTCTTATTGGCGGCGAGAGGGGTTCTAAATTTAATCTGGGGTCCCTGGACTTGGCTGGCCACCCTGAGGGTAGCAAGCTGAATAGAACCCTGTCCTTGCCCCCTCGGGGATGTTATAGTCCCCCAAGAGGGATGCAACAGCTACAGGAATAGCTGTCATTCCTGCAGGTGTGTGGGCACCGCCTGGCGGGAACAGGGGGGCGGGCGGCGGAGAGCAGAGAGACCAGCCGCCTGTCTTGCTCTGAGCCTGACCCAGGCCTCGCTCCAAGGGCGTGGCCTCCCTGCCACGGGCTCGGGCTCCCCCGTGGGGTTTCTCCTCCCGGTATCTAACCAACCGGGCACTGCTTGGCAGCGGCGGGAGCCCCCAGAGATGCGGCAGCAGCCCCAGAGCCCCTGCACAGCCCTGGAGGGAGCGGGGGGTGGGGCTGAGGAGGCCGGGGAGGAGGGGGCCCGGGGAAGCCATGGGGACGACCCTGGAGGTCCCAGCCTGGCCGGAGGGTCCATTGAACGGTGGCCCTGAGGCCAGGAGGGAGGTCCTGGTACCACCAGCAGGACTAGCTCTGAGTGAGGGCTCTGAGCCAGCCTGGGTCTCCCAGGTCAGCTGCCCCAGGGAAGCGGCTCAGCATGGGGAGAGGCCCTGTGCTGGGCTGCCCAGGGGCGGCCATGGCAGGCCCTCCACAGCGCCCCTTAGTGGCCTCTGGGGGGCACTGGCCAAGAGGAAGGGGCCGAGGTCGGTGAGGATCCCCGTGCTCTGAGCCTTGCCGTGGAGAGTGTGGTACACCCACCCGAGGAAGCAGCATCACGGGGATCTTGTAGGAATTGCCACATCTCAGGCCCAATTTGCAGACGTTTCAGCAGGTCCCAAGGATTCCTGTCCTAGGACTGTGGTCGGCAAACTGCAGCTCGCGAGCCACACACGGCTCTCTGGCCCCTGGAGGGTGGCTCTTCCACAAAATGCCACGGCCTGGGCAAGTCTGTTTTGAAGAAGTGGCATTAGAAGAGGTTTAAGTTTAAACAATGTGGCTCTCCAAAGAAATTATAACCGTCGTCCTGTTGATATTGGGCTCTGTGGACAAATGAGTTTGCCGACCGCTGGCCTAGGATAATTGTTTCCAAAAGCCAGCCTGTGCGGGCCTCCTCAGTCTCACCATAACACTTGTTAAAATCCCTGTTCCTGGCCCTTTCCAGACTCTGTCACCTGTGTGAGGCCAGGGGCTCTACAGCTTTTCCATGCATTAAAAAAAAAAAAAAAAAGTAACTCCTGTACCATAACGTCACCGCCCCAAGCAGCAACCCCTGCCCGTTAGCAGGCATAGATTTCGTGTTTTGAATCGTGAGCTTCCTCTCTGTGCTTGCATCTTTTATTGTGTTCGGAAACAGACAAAATGGACCTGCTTACACACTTTGAGGTGTGCAGGACAGTGATAGCACCTATGTGCACCAAACTCTAGAACTCTCTCTCATCTTGTGAAACTCAAACTCTGTCCCTATACAGTGGTGCCTCGAGATACGAGTGCCCTAACATACGAGATTTTTGAGATATGAGCCGTCGAGCGAGCGATTTTTGCTTTGAAATACGAGCAACAGTTGAGATAGGAGTCATCGTGCGGTTCGGCCGGCTGCACACGACCCACCCGTTTACCGCGACTCGGGCATCTCATCGTTTCCCACGCCTCAAGGTTACGGAACGAATTAAACTCGTATCTCGGGGCACCACTGTAGCTGGCTTACCTCTTTGTATCCATTCAAACCCCTGAGCTCTCTGTGCAGAGGTCTGTGCCAGGCCCTGTGGAAAGGGCAGAGGGGCAAAGGCAGGCTCGGAAGGGGGCAGGGATGCAGCCCCCTGATTCCGCTCAGCTGTGCCCTGCGCGCCACGCTGGCAGTGCATGCTGGGAGGGTGCCTCAGAGGTAAAGAGGGGCCGGTTGAAGTGTGTCTTCCTGTGTGTTTCTGCTAACGCGCTGCAGGGTGTGTTCCTGTTGGGGTTAAATCCAAGGAGCCACCCGAACCCCCGGGCTCGCCGCAGTCACATGGAGAGGCCTCCTGCTCACTCCGGGAGGCGTGTGCTTTCCGGCTGCCCGGCATCTCTTCTCAGAGCCTCCCACGTCTCTCTGGCAGATTCAAATGGGCAATCAAACCGCCAGTGTTTGTGTGTGTGTGTGTGTGCGTGTGTGTGAGTGTGTGCACTTAACAGCACAAACCTATGCAAACAGCCGCACCGCCGCTCCCCTTCCCTGGGGGAGTCGACTCCTTGGGATCCGCAGGCAGGCATTCCCCACAAGCCTTGCAGGCCGTCCTCGCTGGCTCATTTTTTTTTATTATTATTATTTATTTTAAATATTTTTTATTGATTTTTCACAGGGAGGAAGGGAGAGAGAGAGTCAGAAACATGGATGAGAGAGAGACATCCATCAGCCGCCTCCTGCACAACCCCCCATGGGGATGTGCCCCTGACCAGAATCGAACCCGGGACCTTCCAGTCCGCAGGCAACGCTCTGTCCACTGAGCCACACCGGTTTCAGCTCGCTGGCTTTTTAATGGGGAGGCTGGGTGTGGGTGTCTGGGGACAGTGACATGACAGGATGGAAGAGGTTCCGCTGGGCTCCGGCCGGGACAGCTGGCCTGTGCTTCTTTCTGCCCACACACCGGCCCGGCTCAGTCATCGGCCCGAAAGAACCAGGCAG